>SJYQ01040067.1:114386-255845 GCA_006410935.1 Redunca redunca
AGTAATGTCTCTGCTTTTGAATATAATATCTAGGTTGGTCATAACTTTTCTTCCAAGGAGTAAGCGTCTTTTAATTTCATGGCTGCAGTCACCATCTGCAGTGATTTTGGAGCCCCCCAAAATAAAGTCTGACACTGTTTCCCCATCTATTTCCCATGAAAGGACCAGATGCCATGATCTTCGTTTTCTGAATGTTGAGCTTTAAGCCAACTTTTTCGCTCTCCTCTTTCACTTTCATCAAGAGGCTTTTCAGTTCCTCTTCACTTTCTGCCATAAGGGTGGTGTCATCTGCATATCTGAGGTTATTGATATTTCTCCCGGCAATCTTGATTCCAGCTTGTGCTTCTTCCAGCCCAGCATTTCTCATGATGTGCTCTGCATATAAGTTAAATAAGCAGGGTGACAATATACAGCCTTGACGTAGTCCTTGTCCTATTGGGAACCAGTCTGTTGTTCCATGTCCAGTTCTAACTGTTGCTTCCTGACTTTGCTTCATGACCAAAGTGTTCATGCCCTTGGACACAGTAATTTCATTCCTAGGAATTTAGCCCAAGGAAATAATCTAAAATATGGCTTTATGCACAAGACTGTTCATTATAATTTCATTATAGTGAAAGACCAGAAATGATTAAAAGCTCAAAACAGGAAGATACTGAGTAAATTAGGGTACTTTTGCATCATGGAAAATTCTTTGACCATTGAAAATGTCTAAAAGGAGTTTTTAATATTAGAGGAAATGCTTATGTTAAGTGCTAAACAGATTCAAAAGTATTTAGAGTATTTCATCTGTGTGAAAATGTGCAGAAAAAGGACTGGAAGGAAATACGCCAAAATGTTTAAAAGTAGCTTCCTCTTGATTATGAAGTTAAGGGTGGTTTATTTTGTGCTCTATTACTTTCAACAAAGTAAACAAACTTCCAGGAAAATGTGTATTACTAGGGGGAAAATGTTCTGTAACGTAAGTAATATACAAAGACTTGATTATAATAATTGAAAATGAGGAGAAATATAATGAGAGAAAGCAAGAGTTCTCGCATCCCCAAAGGTAACCAGTGTTAACAGTTTCACCACCTAGCCTTTTAAAATTTTTACATACATACATGCATATACAAACTTACAGTTGTATTTTCTCTTTTACCTAAGTGGGATCATAACTGTTTTTCTGTAACTTGCTTGTTTTCTCTCCTAAAAATGTCTTTGATATCTTTTTACCTTGACACATGTAGTCCTGCTTCTCTTTATAGGTGCTGCTTGTATTTCATAATTTGGACAGTTGTTTTCTCTAAGTTCCCGGTACTGACAGGCACCTCCTTCACGTCCTTTTCCCCATTATTTGAAGCAATGGTGCGGTGCTGACCCTTGTACAGGAGTGCAAATATTTCCCAAGAGGTACTAATAAGTTAAGTTGCTGGATCAGTGACCATGTGTATTTCTGGGCTTATTTTTTCCCCGTTGTTTTTTTGTTCTGTTTTGTGGGAGAGGTGTATTGTTTGGTTGGGTTGTTTTTTTTTTTGTCTTTTGGCCACACTGTGCATCTTTTGGGATCTTAATTCCCCAACCAGGGCTGGAACCCAGGCCCCGGCAGTGTAAGCACCGAGCCTAACCACAGGGCTGCCAGGGAAGTCCCTGCATCTCTGGTTTTGACAGATGTGGCCTGAGTTTGTTGAGATGGTATAAACTTTTCTCCTGAAACCAAGACCAGATAATAACAGTGGCTTAAAACAAAGTAGTTGCTTTTCTTCCATTAAGAGGCTGAGTGTAAGAGTCCAGGGCTAACGTGGCTCCAGGGTGGCAAGGACTCGGATTTCTTCTCTCTTGTTGCTCTGCCATCTTCAACACATAGCTTTATTCTTAGGGTCTAAGATGACTTCTTCAAACTCCTCCATTCATCACCATTTTCTAGGAAGGGGAGGAGTAGTTTAGGGCAGAAGCCAGGAATTACACTGCCCCCCCCCGCCAGATTGGCCAGAATTTATCATACTGGCCATACACAGCAGTGATGTTCCCATGTATCTCTGGCCCAGCTAAACTTCTGTTACTAAAGGAAGAAATGTTGTAAAAGATATGCAAGACCTCTTCACTAAGAACTACGAAACATTGCTAGAGGGCACACATCAGCCAGTGGCAGGGTTACAGCATGTTGATGGGCCATTGGCATTTTGCATCCTTTTTTTTTTTTTTTTTCCATATAGTGGTTTTCCTTTTCTTCCCACTGATTTGTAGGTACTTCCTTTTTATTGTAGATATTAACCTTTTGACTTTTATAAGTGTTACCAATATTTTCCTGTAGTCAATTTTCTTGTATTTTAACCTTGTTTTTGTGCCTTGACATAATGAGGTTTCAAAACTGTATCAAATCTGTCAGTCTCTTTCTGGGTTTTGTCTTGCTACTGTTTCTTTTATAATCAGAAAAATAAGATCCAGTTCAGAAAGAGAGGCGGAGAAAGAACACAAAGTGGCAGCAAAGGCAAGGGTAACTAAATCATAGAGATAACCTAAAATTTCACATTCATTCTTTATTCTAATGTCCTCGTTAGTAGGCCATCTCCATGGAGCTGATCGAGGGACCTGGGCTTTGAAAACTGAATAGGATTTAGATAGGTAGAGGAGAAAGAGGAGGTGTTCCAAGCAAGAGGAACAACCTAAATTAAACCCTGGAGACATAGGTAAATGCGGCTGAAGTGGACCCAGCTGGATAAGGCTCATACCTTGGGAATAGTGGGAAATAAGCTGGACAGGTAGGTTGAGAACAGTCTTTGGGGAACAGAGCAGAGATAAATACAGTGATTAATGAGCAAACATTAGGATTAGGAGAAAGATTGTCCGATGCAAAAAGGTTCCTAGCAGTCTTCCCCATGAAGGTGTTTTTTTTTTTTTCCTTAAAGGAAATAAATGAAGTATCTAATAAAAGGGAAATGTTTTAGTAAATTAGAGTATAGCCACATGATGGAGATCTAACATTGAGAATAATCATTTTTTGAAGGCTGTGTGGAAAAACACAAAAATTACAGTAAAAAAGGATGATTAAAAAGCATGTAAAGTCATAATCATGATTACAGCTATTTAAGAAATGTGCATGTGAAAAAAAGACAGGAATACTTTGAAATTAAGAGAGGTATATTTGGATGAGTGATTATTTTTCTCCTTTAAAGATGCTTATTTATTGTTGTCATCCTCTATTTATAATATTTCTAGAGGCAGGTGTTAGTGGATCAGAGACTCAACAGAGGCTTTTCAAGGCTTCCTGAAGGAGAACTAGGGCCAAGGGCCGTGTGCCGCATGGGAGGAGGAAGGCCAGACCCTGGGATGGATGACCCAGGAGGAAGGGGCTCCATTCCACGGCCTCCGGGTCCCTTGGTCAGTAGTCCCGCAGTGATCAAATGATAAAAAGTTCTTTCTTGCATTCCAGGGTCTCCTCATGCTGCTGCAAAACCTACCTACGATACACTGGGGCAACGAAGAGATTGGGCTGCTCCTCGCCGAGGCCTATAGACTCAAGTACATGTTCGCCGATGCCCCCAATCACTACCGACGATAGGTGCTGTCTTCCCAGGGGGACCCAGACTGCCCCCCATCTCTGATGGCAATCTGATCACTGTGGCCACTGTGCGAGCCGTGGACTCCGGCCAGGAACCACTCCTGCTGTAAAAAGCTCACATCCGCCGCCCAGGTCTTAACTTTCTGGCGTGCCTGTCCACCACTCCATGTCTCTGGACGTCTCCTGGACCACTATCAGTATTCCATGACACGTGGATGGGCTCTGCTCTGGGAGAGGACAGAAAGGGAGGTACAGGGTTGTCTGCCCCTTTAAGAGAAACCGGAAGGAAGAAGGGGAAGGCTCAGGGTCTCAACTCACATTGCCCTACGTGGACTGGCTTGTCTCTTGCCTCCCAGCCCCAACTGACACCGTTGCTTTTTTGTGACATAGTTTGATTTGATCATCGGTCAAAAATGCCTTATGTTTTCAAAAGACTCCTATCCCCTCCCCTCTACCCCCAACTCCTAGCCCTTCCCCTTTTGCCCAAGTCTGAGCCAGTGAGGGGCAGCTTCCTAGGAGCTTTGTTCTCAATCAGAGGAGGCACTGATGCTTATAACTCTGGGGAGAGACCTACACCCAAGGGCTAGGAATTTTATTTTTCCTTTTCTCACACAGATCTCTGTACGTGTGCCTGCGTCTGTGTGTGTATGTGGGTGTGCACACCCATCAGCATTTAGTTACACGTCCGAATGTCCAAATATGTCCGGACCAGCCCCGTCAAACAGCCAACTGGGAAGGGCCCAGTGACCAAGTATACACGAATCCCTTGAGAAGGATCAGGTCAGGGGAGGGAGAAGGGGCTTTTACCTCTCCGAATTCCGTGATGACCCACTCCAAGATATTATTATGTGTAAATTGTGTTATTATGTATATGGGTAAAGATGTATAAATATGTCTTCTTTGTAGCAGATATGATTTTTATATTTATAACGTGCATCAACACGTGAAAGCAATCTAGGTCACTAGCACAGATGAAGTTGCCAGGCAGGTGGCTTCAGCGCCTCCAGGTTGTTTCCTAGGCGCCCCTCCTGTGAGGGAAGTGAACAGGCGTCGGCCAGAGTGAGCACAGCCGACAGATGGAGCTGCTCTGATGAGCATCAGTGTCTCCGAGTTTTTCCTCCCCCGCTCCCGCCCCCCAGGCCCGGGCCTCTGTGGCGCATTTGCCCTGTTCCTTCCCCGTCTTCAGCAGTCAGAGCTCCCCTCCCTTCACCGCAGCAGCTCCCCCCGCCCCCAGGGACAGGGCTGCAGAGGCAGAAGCTCCTCTGCAGGTTTCTGGCCCCCTGCCTTTCCCCTGGAACTGGGGGAGGGCTTTGGTTTTCACGTTTTTTACAGGGCAGCATGGCATTCAAGATAAGCTGTGACTGACTGTCAGTGCCAAGGGAGAGGGGTTTCCTGTGTGTTGCTGGGGCCTGGGGCTCTTCCCAGAGAGAGGCATTTGGCGTCCCCCCACTCTCACCATCACGCCCCACGCAGCTCACCAGACGGCTGGCCTGTGTTGGATGCCGGGTGCTCAGCAGCGAAGAGGTGGAGGGGAAGGTGGCAGGCAGCCAGCACCCTCTGGGGAAGCCGGGCGCTGTCCCCTGTGGGGGAGGCCCTGAGTCTCCCAGCGGCGCCCATGGCGCCAGCATCTTACACTTCTCACCGGGAGCCGTTTCTCAGGCATTCTTTCCGGCCCTCTCCTGCTCCCCGTCCGTGTGCCTCAATAGCCTCCGTCACAGAGTGAGAGGGCTGTGGTCCTCCCTCGACCGGACTAATTAAAGAAAGACACTTGTGTTCCCAAGTGGTGGTTTTATTTTTTTAGTTTTTATGTTTGTATGGGAAATTGTGGATAAAGTGAAAGAACTGTAAATAAATAGTGTATTTCCTCCTCCACTGCTGATTTTTCTGCCATGGATTCGCATAACCCCAAACCTAAAGTCTCCTTTTCTCGGGCTCTTTGTGCTGATGCCGGTAAGCATGGGGGACGAGCTTTCTGTAGGGCAGGCACAGGATCGACAGGAGGGCAGGAGGCAGCCTCCGAGGATATCGATAAACACTTGCGAGCACCTCCTCTGTGCGGATACTGTGGACACAAACAAGTAACGTGATTCATGATCCTTCATCGCTCATGTGTATAGGGCACCTTGCCGTGTGCAAAGCACTGTGAAAAGCACTGAGGTTTATTTCATTTATGCAAAAGGAGTATATAACCTAATGGAGGTTAGAAAACGGACTGGAAGTTCAGCACTAGATGAAAGCCTGGAGACATTAGTTCAACACCCTCATTGTTCACAGAGGAAAACCCAACCCAGGCCAAGGCCAAGGAGGAGTCATCAAGAGCAAGAACTAGAGGACAGGCCTTCCACAGACTGGCCCTTCACTTAGGTTTTGGTTTTGGTTTGGGTTTTTTTGAGGTTTCGGTGGTGGTAGTTAGTTTTTCTCTTGGTAACCTTACTGTGAAATGTCTTAAGAAAGGCAGTTGACTGAATTTTTCTTCTACAAAGAATGGACTGGAATGATAGTTTCTCCACTGAGAACATCTCCCTAGGATCTGTTGGAAAGTGTTTCTTGGTTTCAGTCATTAGGAGCCACATTAGGGTCAAATTCAGCTACATGTAACCGAAACCAAAAATAACAGCTGGGTTCACACAGCATGGGGATTTACTTCTCGCTACCAGGAGTGTCCAAAAGTAGGCAACTCAGGGCTGGTATGATGAGTCTGTTTCACAAAATCTTTAGGAACCTGGACTCCTCCAGGTCTTCTTGGCCAAGGTGGTAGCTAGCACTCCAGCTACTACATCCATTTTCCAAGCAACAAGACGGATTAAAGAAAGGAGACAAGAAAAAGTGCAGGGAATGTGTGAGCAGTATTTTATATAAGGTTCCTGAAGGCCGCTCCATAATATCTCCTCTTAGAGCTCACAGGCTAGGACTTAGTCCTGAGGTTGGGGGATTAGTCTGTTCCAGGACACTATATGCCTGGCTCAGAATCAGGATTCGAAACCATGGACGAAGGGAAGAACATACTAGGATTTGAGTGGCATTATTTACAATAAGAACTTTTGAAAATGGAGACCAGACTTTCTTTTTTTTTTTCTTTCTTTCTTTTTTTTTTTTTTGAGACCAGACTTTCTGATAAGCATATGGGAGTAGGGGATGGATCTGACTGAAATTCAAGTGATTGTTCATGCTCAGACTTAGAAGTTAACTTTTTTCATAAAACATGGACAATATTTCTATATGATATTATTTGGACTGAGTTCACTCATTGTTCCTGAGGCTGGTAGAGAAAAAACTGACCTAGACTTGGCTTCATTCAAAAATTCTGTTTTTCATTTATATAGAAAGTTAAGCATTTTCTGAAATATGTTTAATCGTGATTAGGAAAGTGGTGAAAACTTTTCAGACAAATCTTGGCATCCTCCGACCTGCAGTTTATTTGTTCTCTCTGCAATCAGAACCTCTACCGTTCTACTTAACTAGGCCCTATTTCTGTTTTTATTCATCCATGAGGGGAGAGGGGCACAGATTCCTCAGCTAGTGACCTTGTTGCTCCTAGAGGCGTGAATCTCGTGTTGAGAGTTTGGCTTGTCTTGGATTAGACTTTGCACGTCAGATACAGCTTTGTAAAGCTTCAAGGATTGGAGTCAGAACCTAAGGCCTGGTAACTGAGCCCTTCATACCTCTCCTCAGGACTTCCAGTTCTCCCTTCCTGGTTGGAGACCATTTTGAAAGCTGCTGCAGACACCAAGAAGTCAATTTATTAGACTCAACGATGAAAAAGGTGAGATTTACACAGGATCAGAGAACATCCATCACGCTGTACGTGACCACACTCTTCCGAGCCTATGCCAACTTGCCAGGATAGTCACAGCTAGACCCGATCAGAGCATCTTATTTTGGCAAAGGCTGAATTAGAATTCTTAAAAGCAAGGAGAATCCATGTTGATTTTGATTCAGCAGGTGATCTGTGAGCTGTGGCTTCTGAGTGATGAATGTCAAAGTCCCTTCTTGAACTGATAGCTGGAGGTGGGGAATCTGGAAGCCAGACCCCAAGGCCCTGCTACTTGCTCTGAAGATACCAAGCCTGTCTCTACAGTGACCCTAACTCCCCTGTCCTACCCCACCCAGCTGTCAGAAAGAGGAGAACCCAGACCTTCTCTTCAAGCCACTGGTCTCCATCCTTCTCCATCCCTTTAACCTGTATTTAATGTGGGATTCTTAGAGACAGGATCTAGTTGGGCCTTGATCTGCAGTGCACTCTGACAGTCTTAATTTGATGCATTTGGGCCATACTGATGGGCTTGGCTTTGGGTCTACCATTGTACTGTTTTCTGTTTGTTCTCTTTGTTTTTTGTTTCTCTCTCTCCCCTTTCCTGCCACTTTTGGGTTATTTGAATAT
This sequence comes from Redunca redunca, assembly GCA_006410935.1. Lineage (NCBI taxonomy): Eukaryota > Metazoa > Chordata > Mammalia > Artiodactyla > Bovidae > Redunca > Redunca redunca. Next base: position 122,306 of record SJYQ01040067.1, read on the forward strand.
TTTTTAGTATTTCATTGTAATATGTCTATTCACTTTTGGTTATATCTCTTTTTTAAGCCATTGCTCTCAGGATTATAATACACAACTCTAACTCCCTACAGTTAATATTTTATCACTTCGAGTAAAATGTAGCTGCCTCTCAACCATATATTCTCCCCCTTTTATGTTAGAGTTGTTATGTAAATTATGTCAGGATACATTGAAGACCTTACCATACACTATTACAATTTTTGCTTTTAATAGTTACACATATTTTAAAGAACTTAAGAGGAGACATTTACTATTTCTGTTCTTCCTTGATTCCTCCTGTTCCAAGTTTCCTTCTGCTATTATTTCCCTTCAGCCTGAAAAACTCCCTTGAGCACTTCTCTTAGAGGAAGTATGTAGTCCTCTTAGTTTTCCTTCATCTGAAAATTGACTTTATTTTGCTTTCATTCCTGAATTTGTTCTCCAGGCAATGGCACCCCACTCCAATACTCTTGCCTGGAAAAATCCCACGGATGGAGGAGCCTGGTGGGCTGCAGTCCATGGGGTCTCGAAGAGTCGGACACGACTGAGCGACTTCACTTTCACGTTTCACTTTCATGCATTGGAGAAGGAAATGGCAACCCACTCCAGTGTTCTTGCCTGGAGAATCCCAGGGGTGGCAGAGCCTGGTGGGCTGCCGTCTGTGGGGTCACACAGAGTTGGACACGACTGAAGCAACTCAGCAGCAGCAGCAGCAGCAGCAGATAGAGTTATTTTCTTTCAGCACTTTAGCGATGTCCCACTGTCTTCTCACTTCCACAGTTTCTGATGAGAAATCCATAACAATTGAAATCATTGTTCTATATCTAAATAACCATTTTTATCAGACTGTTTTTTTTTTAAATTGTAGCAAAAGGTGCCTACATATATTATAAAATTTGCCATCTTAATCATGTCTGGGGAATGAGGTGGCAGTCTAGCAGTAAAAACTGCCAGGACCCAGGTTCAATCCCTGGTCAGGGAACTAAGATCCTACAAACCACACAGCATGGCTATATATATATAGCATTGTTGTTTAGTCACTAAGCCTTGTCTGACTCTTTGCAACACTATGGACTGTAACCCACCAGGCTCCTCTGTCCTGGGATTTCCGAGGCAAGAGTACTGGAGTGGGTTGCCATATCCTTCTCCAGGGGTGTGTGTGTATGTGTCTGTGTGTATCGTAGTGTTAAGTACATTCACACTGTTGCACGATCATCACCACCATCCACCTCCAGAACTCCTGTCATCTTGCAGAACCGAAACTGTTTAATAGCTCCGTACTTCCCCCTCTGCCCAGCCCCTAGCAACCACCATTCTACTTTCTGTCTCTGTGAGTCTGACCACTTTAGGTGCATCATGTAAGTGGAATCATACAGCACTTGTCTTTTTGTGACTGGCTTCTTTCCCTTAACATAAGGTCCTCAAGGTTCATTCATGTTGTAGCATATGTTGCTGCTGCTGCTAAGTCGATTCAGTTGTATCCGACTCTGTGCGACCCCATAGACGGCAGCCCACCAGGCTCCCCCATCCCTGGGATTCTCCAGGCAAGAACACTGGAGTGGGTTGCCATTTCCTTCTCCAATGCGTGAAAGTGAAAAGTGAGAGTGAAGTCGCTCAGTCTTGTCCGACTCTTCACGACCCCATGGACTGCAGCCTTCCAGGCTCCTCTGTCCATGGGATTTTCCAGGCAAGAGTACTGGAGTGGGGCGCCACTGCCCTCTCTGAGCATATGTTAGGCTTCCCTTTTTAAGGCTGAGTAGTCCATCGTATGCATAGATTTTGTTTTTCCACTCATCACCTGTTGGCTTGCTTCCTTTTTTTGTATGTGGCTATTGTGAATATTCTGCTATGAATATGAGTATATAAATATCTCTTTGAGACCCTGCTTTCCATTATTTGGGGTATATACCCAGAAGTAGAATTGACAGATCATATGGTAATTCTATGTTTAATTATCTGAGGAACCACCATATTGTTTTGTTTCTGAGAGTGCTTTTAAGATATTTTTTCTTTTCTTTGGGTTTAATTATGTTTCTGACTGGGTGATTTTGTTTCTTTGGTTTTGGGAGGGTTCGTTTGTTTGGCATTTGTCCTGTTTGAGATTCACTGAATTTCTTGAATCTGTACTTTTTTTTTCCCCCTAATTTTTTGCTACACCATGTAGCATGCAAGATCTTAGTTCCCTGGCCAGGGATTGAACCTGTAGTGGACGCACAGAGTCTTAACCACTGGACCTCCAAGGAAGTTGAAGAATCTGTAATCTTATCTTTCACCAAAATTGAGAATCTTTCAGCTACATCTTGAATTTTTTTTTTTTTCCTGCACCAATCTCTTACCTATCCCCTCGGATTCTAAAGAATGTTGGACCCACAGTCCCTAACACTCCTATTCATTAGGTTCTTTTAATCTTTTTTCCCCCCTTTCTGTTCTTTAGACTGGATAGTTTCTCTTCATTTATCTTCAAGTTCATTGACTCCTCTTCTGTCACCTCCATTCTGCTATTAAACCCATACAGTGAATATTAATTTCAGATATTGTGGTTTTGGGTTCTAACATTTCTTAATTTTTTTTAATGTTGAGCAATTTTGGATTGTATCCTGGACATTTTGAGTGCCGTGTATGAGACTCTGTTATAGTCGTTAGTCACTAAGTCATGTCCAGTTCCTTGCCCGCCAGACTCTTTGTCCATGGGATTTCCCAGGCAAGAATACTGGGGTGGTTGCCATTTCCTTCTCCAGGGGATCTTCCCAGCCCAGGGGCTGAACCCCCGTCTCCTGCATTGCAGGCAGGTTCTTTCCTGCTGAGCTACTGAATGAGACTCCGGGTCTTATTAAAAATCCAGCTCTCCTCCTGTTCTGTTCTTTATTGTTTTTGGCTGCACTGCGAGGCTTTTGAAATCTTAGTTCCCAGACCAGGGATTAAACCTGGTGAAAAATGCAGAGTCCTAATCACTGGACCACAAGGGAGTTCCCTCCTCCTGTTTTTATAAGTAAAGCTTTGTTGGAACACAACCCTGCCTGTTTATTTACATATTACCTATGGCTGCTTTGGCATAGCAACAGCAGAGTTGAGTAGTTGTGATAGACTGTACGATTCACAAAGCCTAAACTATGTAATATCTGTCCCTTTATGGAAAAAGTGTGCTGACCCCTGCTCTAGAAAACGTTGATTTTGTTTTGTTTTAGCAGGCAATCAATCCAGTTAGGTTCACACTGCAAGTTCTGTCTCTTTTTCTGTGGGCTGTCGTTCCAGTGTCATTTCAGTTTTTCAGAAGCTTTGCTCGGCTGTTTGCAAAAGTTGTGCCAGTTCACACACAGAATTAGGGGAGACCCCTTCTCTAGCTGGCCCCTCTCTGGGATTCTCCCTATCCTCTTCGGTTCACCAAGGCTTCGTTTCCCAGTCAGTTAACCAGAAGGACAGTTTTGCTCTTGAAATTTCAGCTGCCCATAATGCTGCCACCACTGCTCCAGAATCAAGGGCTACCCTTGGGGCCGGTGCAGGAGAGAGAGAAAAAAGTTTTAATGAGAACTCTGACTTGGAACGACCCTTTTCCCAAGTCTGGTCAGAGAGATGGGGTTTGTGAAAGAAATATGTATTTGGTCTCTGCTTCCAGTTCCTGCCACAGAGCTCCTAAAGTCATTTAATTTTTTGAGAGATAGGGGTGTTTATAGTCAAGGCTATGGTTTTTCTACTAGTCGTTTATGGATGTGAGAGTTGGACCATAAAGAAGACTGAACCCAAAGAATTGATGCTTTCAAACTGTGTTGCTGGAGAAGACTTGAGAGTCCCTTAGACAGCAAGAAGATCAAACCAGTCAATCCTAAAGGAAATCAACCCTGAATATTCATTGGAAGGACTGATGCTGAAGCTAAAGCTCCAATACTTTGGCCACCTGATGAGCTGACTCATTGGAAAATACCCTGATGCTGGGAAAGATTGAAGGCATAAGGAGAAGGGGATGACAGAGGATGAGATGGTTATTGGATAGCATCACTGAGTCAATGGACATGAATTTGAGCAAACTGTGAGATAGTAGAGGACTGAGGAGTCTGTAAGGCTATAGTCTATTGGGTCTCAATGAATCAGACATGACTTAGCAACCCAAAAACAAGGGGTGCTAGGATTATCTTTTTTCCTGACATTTGATCTTGACCTCCTAGTTTCTGATGCAGGTCTCCTAAATCCTTTGGGATTTCCTGAGTGGTAAGAGCATCTTTTGTTCTAATGAGGTGACTCTTAGTGGGCTTCTGAATAGATTCAGGATGGGGGCCTGGTCACAAGAAAGGTTATATCATGATTAGAAGCTTGGAAACTTTCAGCCTCACCATCCATCCTCTAGGGAAGAAAGGAAGATTGGGGATTGAACTAATGATCAATTATGATGGCTCAGAGGTTAAAGCATCTGCCTGCAATGTGGGAGACCTGGATTCAATACCTGGGTTGGGGAGATCCCCTGGAGAAGGAAATGGCAACCCACTCCAGTATTCTTGCCTGGAGAATCCCATGGACAGAGGAGGCTGGTAGGCTGCAGTCCATGGGGGTCGCAAAAAGTGGGACACGACTGAGTGACTTCACTTTCACTTTCACTATGCCTATGTGATAAAGCCTTCATAAAAAATTCTTACCAAAGAGGATCAGAGAAATTCCAGTTGAACACATCCATGTGCTGGTAGAGTGGTGCTCCCCAACTTCACAGGGACAGAAATTGCTCCATTCAGCTCCATTCCTTCCAGACTTCCATTTATCTACCTCTTCATCTGGCTGTTACTTTATAATAAACCAGTAAAGGTAAGTAAGTGTTTCCTTGAGTTCTGTTTCTTGAATTTCTGATATAGCAAATTATCAAACCTGAGGAAGAGGTGGGTTATGGGAACCCCTGATTGGTAGCTAGTTATTCAGAAGTAAAGATGGTATCCTGAGACGTGTGACTGGCATCTGAAATGGACAACCTTGTGGGAATGAGCCCTGAATCTTTGAGGTCTGCACTAATTCCAGGTAGTTAGTGTCAGAACTGAACTGCAGGACACCCAGTTGGTGTCTGGAGAGTTAAGAGAAATGGTTGGTGTGGAAAGAAACCCGCACACGTCTGGTGTCAGAAGTAAAGCTGTGAGAGAGTAGAAGAAACGAGTTGTTTTCTGGTAGGTTTCTCTTGAAGTTTTTGCTGACACCTGCTACTGTGAACTCCCCTACAGGGGGCCTACTCTCTGGTCAAAGCTGTGAAAGAAAAAAGGAAAAAAATTTTGCAACACCCAATCCAGATAGCTTCTCCAAGCTCCCTAATTTGCCTGCTTGTTTACTTTGCAGAGTTCTCAGGTAGTTGTATTTTGTCCAGAATATTTAGTTGTAACTGTTGGCAGAGAGACTACAGTGGGCTTATTCCATCTTGTCCAGAACCAAAAACCTTTCCAACCTTTAGTGGGGAAAAAAAAAAAAAGCCGACAACACATTTTATGTTAAGACCCATATAGATACAGACACAAATATGAGCAACATTTCACAAACAGCACCTGCCCTCACTATTTGTGATGGCCTCTGACCTGTTCTATTGTATTCCATTTTTCCAAAATAGTACTCAAGAGTCTTTCTTGTTCAGTCACCTAGTCCGGTCCAACTCTTTGAAACCCCATGGACTGAAGCACACCAGGCCTCCTTGTCTCTCATCTCCTGAAGTTTGCCCAAGTTCATGTCCGTTCATGTGATGCCATCCAGCCATCTCATCCTCTGATGCCCTTTTCTCCTTCTGCCCTCAATCTTTCCCAGCCTCAGGGACTTTTACAGTGAGTCAGCTGTTGCATCAGATGCCTAAAGTACTGGAGCTTCAGTATCAGTCCTTCCAATGAGTGAGTATCCAGGGTTGATTTCCCTCAAGATTGACTGGTTTGATCTCACTGTCCAAGGGACAGGAGTCTTCTCCAGCACCACAGTTCAAAGGCGTGAATTCTTTGGTGCTCTGCCTTCTTTGCGGTCCAGCTGTCACAACCACACATGACCACTGGGAAGACCATAGCCTTGACTGTATGGATCTTTGTTGACAGAGTAATGTCTTTACTTTTCAACACACTGTCTAGGTTTGTCATAGCCTTCCTGCCAAGAAGCAATCGTCTTCTGATTTCATGGCTGCACATCCACAGTGATTTTAGAACCCAAAAAGCGGAAATCTGTCACTACGTCCATCTTTTCCCCCTCTACTTGCTATGAAGTAATGGGGCTGGATGCCATGATCTTTAGTTAATGCTTAGTTTTAAAAGATTCATTACTGAGTGTTAACCTATTTGAAAAACACAACTCCAAATATTATGGAAATAGAGAAGGCTGCTACTAGCTGTAATAAATGTAACCACATTTCAATAAGTCCTAAATAATAAATACTAGAGCTGATAGTGCAATAAATTTATGAGTCCAAAAACGTGATGAAAATTGCATTATTATCTTGGTTTGTAGAACTCAAGCTTCTGCAAATGATGAAAAGCCCCACTCTCACCCCTTTCCCCAACCCTGGACAAGGGTGCAATAAGTTACGAGTCTTCGTGATTTTAGTAGTCCCAGCGTAGCCAACTTACAGTGATCTGATTCAACTGTAAGTCACCCCAGGCCTAATTTTATATTAGACACTTGATACCATGTATCACTTCCAAAAATAAACAGTCTGAAGCCAACTTTGCAATGAGAGGAAAACAAGGCAGTAATTATTGATACCTGATTCTCACTGCCTTCTTTCCTTCTCTCTTGCCTACCTCCTCACTCCCCTTTAATAGAATCAGATGGGTAATAAATATTTGAACCAGGTTGTAGATGCTTAAAGAAACAGCCAGGGCCCCAACAAAAAAGGAAGAAGTTCGTTTCCTACAGTACTAATTTCAAGTACCTCCAAATCATCCACCCTAATTACTGATTACAGATAACTGCAGAATATAATAAATTCAATGACTCCTGAGTACTTCCAAAATATAATAAACTTGATTAAAGGTTTCAGAAATATAACTCTATACTTGAAACTCCATGTTTACATAAAATACCACTTAATAAACAAGCCATCCAAAGCAGATGGTCCCTTTCCTCTCGCCTACTTCGGGTTTTCTAAAAAGTTGCCTTTCAAAAATAAAAGACATCTTTCCTTGATTCTTTCAGCATTGAGTCTTCCATTTCGGAGATGGGCAGAGAAGAAATGATGGGAGGAAAAATGAATAAGAAAAAAGTAGAATGAAAGAGAATGTGGAGCTGTCAGCCCCACCTCTCCACCCCTGCCCCCCCTACCCCCAGAGACAAAGCCTGGATCACCCCATCTGGGGCCTTAACTCTCCAACAGTCACTCACCCTGAATTCCCCCAAGTCTAGGAGACCCAGTTGTGCATTCATTGTTCACCCCATCCCCAAGGTGACTAAATGTAGCAGTCTATTGAAAGATTGACCTGTGATCTCAAGGTTAGAGAGTCCTTAAAGAGAAACACAGGACCTCATTTCAAATGCTACATCAAGACACCTTTCTTCTCCACTCTTATCTTTTGAAAATGCAATGAAAAAGTCCCACCTCACCGTTACTGAACCTCTCAAAGGAGAACCACGCTTCAAATCAGTTGGCAGAGCTATGCCCCCAAAATGGATCAACCCTTGGTCACAGAGGGAATTCTGGTTTAGACATTTAAAAAACCCATCATGCTGGAGATGGGTAATAAAACAGCCTAAAATTGATTGGATTTCTACATTATAACTTGCCAATTAGAAGAAAACATCTTGTTTTCATGTCTGGACAAGGGAGCATAGAAAAGGTGTAGGTAAATAAAGTTTTTACCTGCAGAGGGTGGGTTCTGCAGAAACTGACCATTCTTCTATGGCTCAATCATGTCCAACTCTTTGCGACCCCAAAGATGGCAGCCCACCAGGCTCCTCTGTCCGTGGGATTCTCCAGGCAAGAATACTGGAGTGGGCTGCCATTTCCTTCTCCAGAGAAACTTCCCAACCCAGGGATCAAACTGGGTGCTGCTGCTAAGTCGCTTCAGTCATGTCCCACTCTGTTCGACCCCATAAAACGGCAGCCCACCAGGCTCCCCCGTTCCTGGGATTCTCCAGGCAAGAACACTGGAGTGGGTTGCCATTTCCTTCTCCAGGGATCCAACCTGAGTCTCTTGCATCTCCAGCATTGGCAGGCAGATTCTTTACCAGTAAGTCACCTGGGAAGCCCATCTACAGCAACAGCTAACAGTTATTGGGGCTTACTATATACCGGTCCCATCACTTCATGGGAAATAGATGGGGAAACAGTGGAAACAGTGTCAGACTTTATTTTTTTGGGCTCCAAAATCACTGCAGATGGTGATTGCAGCCATGAAATTAAAAGACGCTTACTCCTTGGAAGGAAAGTTATCACCAACCTAGATAGTATATTCAAAAGCAGAGACATTTCTTTGCCGACTAAGGTCCGTCTAGTCAAGGCTATGGTTTTTCCAATGGTCATGTATGGATGTGAGAGTTGGACTGTGAAGAAGGCTGAGCGCCGAAGAATTGATGCTTTCGAACTGTGGTGTTGGAAAAGACTCTTGAGAGTCCCTTGGACTGCAAGCAGATCCAACCAGTCCATTCTGAAGGAGATCAGCCCTGGGATTTCTTTGGAAGGAATGATGCTAAAGCTGAATCTCCAGTACTTTGTCCACCTCATGCGAAGAGTTGACTCACTGGAAAAGACTGTGATGCTGGGAGGGATTGGGGGCAGGAGGAGAAGGGGACGACCGAGGATGAGATGGCTGGATGGCATCACCGACTCAATGGACACGAGTCTGAGTGAACTCCAGGAGCTGGTGATGGACAGGGAGGCCTGGCGTGCTGCGATTCATGGGGTCACAAAGAGTCGGACACGACTGAGTGACTGAACTGAACTGAACTATGTACCAAGCATAATTATCTTATGGGAATTAACCAAATCAAATCTGGGACTTCCCTGGTGGTCCAGGGGTTAAGACTCCACACTTCCACTGCAAGAGGCACAGCCAAAAACAATTCAATTCTCACAACAACCCTGTAAGTTTAATGCTATCATTTTCATAACCCTCATCTTATAAATGGAGAAAGTGAGGCATGGAGGGGTCAGGTAACTTACTCATGATCTCACATCTAATAAGTAGCAGAACTGGGATTTGAACCCAGGCAACTTGGCTCCAGACTCCACACATCTCACTACCATGCTGTAGTAGCCTTTGGTTTACCAAGGAATTGAGTAGGCATTGGCCTCACAAAAAAACACAGAACAAAAGGCAATCACTTACACACCATTCTTTTACGTCACCTCTATTCCAAGAAGGTGTCCAGACTCTTTGCAACCCTACCAGGCTCTTACCTCCATGGGATTTTCCAGGCAAGAGTACTGGAGTGGGTTGCCATTTCCTTCTCCAAGAGATCTTCCCGACCCAGGGATTGAACCTGGGTCTCCCGAATTGTAGGCAGACACTTTACCATCTGAGCCACCAGGGAAGTCCCTAAAAAAAAAAGAAAGGAAATGAGAGAGATGGAGAGAAAGAGAAAGATTTGATCATCATGATCAAACCATTTTAATTCATTAACTTGAGTTCTAAAGTCTGCAGCGACAGCTGCCTACCAAAATCCATGCTGCCCTTCCCAGAGCATACAACTGTTTCTGGAAACTGGCTGATTAACCAGGGACTACATTTTCCAGCCTTCCTTGGAGGTAGATGGTGTCATGTGACTAGATCTCTCCAGTAAAATGTATGTCCCTTTTGAGACAAGACAATTAAGCAGGTGTGCCTTCTTCATTTTCTCCTCCGCTGTTTTGCTTTCTGGATGCAAACGAACCCAAGCCTTGGGGAATAGAGAAGCCACAGAATAAAAGTAGCTGGAGTTCCTGGGTGATTTAATGGAAGGCTGTCCACCAATCAGGAACACTGCACTGAATAATTATTTGAGTAAAAAATAAACTTTATTGTGTAGAGCCACTGAAATTTGGAGCTTATACGTTACAGCAGCGAGCATTACCCTAACTAGTATACGAAGCAGTGCATGTGTGGTAAGTCTCTTCAGTCGTGTCTGACTCTCTGTGACCCGATGGACTGTAGTCTGCCAGGCTGCTCTGTTCATGGGATTCTCCAGGCAAGAATACTGGAGTGGGTTGCCGTGCCCTCCTCCAGGGGATCTTCTGGACCCAGGGATTGAAGCTGTATCTCTTATATCTCCTGCATTGGCAGGCAGATTCTTTACCACTAGTGCCACCCGGGAAGCCTGTATAAAGCAGACAGTTCTCCTAAGGTAGCCCTTACACACCCTTCCTGTTCCAATTTTTTAAAACTGTATAACAAACTATGCCAAAACTAAATGACTTAACACAACCATTGGATTATGCTCACAAACTCTGTAGGTCAGGAACTCAAATGGGGCATGGCAGGGATGGTTTAAATCTACTCCATGATGTCCAAAACAAGACTAGGAGCAGACTATGGCTCAGATCATGAACTCCTTATTGCCAAATTCAGACTTAAATTGAAGAAAGTAGGGAAAACCACTAGACAATTCAGGTATGACCTACATCAAATCCCTTACGATTATACAGTGGAAGTGAGAAATAGATTCAAGGAATTAGATCTGATAGAGTGCCTGAAGAACTATGGATGGAGGTTTGTGACATTGTGCAGGAGGCCGTGATCAAGACCATCCCCAAGAAAAAGAAAGGCAAAATGGTTGCCCAAGGAGGTCTTAAACAAATAGCTGAGAAAAGAAGAGGAACTAAAGGAAAGGAGAAAAGGAAAGATATACACATCTGAATGCAGAGTTCCAAAGAATAGCAAGGAGAAATAAGAAAGCCTTCCTCAGTGATCAATGCAAACAAAAGGAGGAAAACAATAGAATGGGAAAGACGAGATCTTTTCAAGAGACCTAGAGATAGCAAGGGAATATTTCATGCACATATGGACACAATAAAGGACAGAAATGGTATAGACCTAACAGAAGCAGAAGATACTAAGAGGTGGCAAGAATACACTGAAGAGCTATACAAAAAAGATCTTAATGACCCAGATAACCACGATGGTGTGGTTACTCACCTAGAGCCAGACATCCTGGAATGCAAAGTCAAATGGGCCACAGGAAGCATCACTATGAACAAAGCTAGTGGAAGTGATGGAATTCCATCTGAGCTATTTAAATGGCAACCCACTCCAGTACTCTTGACTGGAAAATTTCATGGATGGAGGAGTCTGGTGGGCTACAGTCCATGGGGCCGAAAAGAGTCGGACACGACTGAGCGACTTCACTTTCACTTTCACTTTCTATTTCACATCCTAAAAGATGATGCTGTTAAAGTGCTGCACTCAATATGCCACCAAATTTGGAAAACTCAGCAGTGGCCACGGGACTGGAAAAGGTCAGTTTTCGTTCCAATCCCAAAGAAAGGCAATACCAAAGAACTACTGCACAATTGCACTCATCTCAGTTCAGTTCAGTTCAGTCACTCAGTCATGTCCAACTCTTTGTGACCCCATGGACTGCAGCATGCCAGGCCTCCTTGTCCATCACCAATTTTCGGAGTTTACTCAAACTCATGTCCATTGAGTCAGTGATGCCATTCAACTATCTCATCCTCTGTTGTCCCCTTCTCCCCCTGCCCTCAATCTTTCCCAGCGTCAGGGTCTTTTCCAGTGAGTCAGTTCTTCTCATCAGGTAACCAAATTATTGGAGTTTCAGCTTCAGCATCAGTCCTTCCAATGAACATTCAGGACTGATTTCCTTGAGGATGGACTGGTTGGATCTCCTGGCAGTCCTAGGGACCCTCAAGTGTCTTCACCAGCACCACAGTTCAAAAGCATCAATTCTCCAGGACTCAGCTTTCTTTATTGTCCAACTCTCACATCCATACATGACCACTGGAAAAACCATAGCCTTGACTGTACAGACCTTTGTTGGCAAAGTAATGTCTCTGCTTTTTAATAAGCTGTCTAGGTTGGTCATAGCTTTTCTTCCAAGGGGCAAGTGTCTTTAATTTCATGTCACCATCTGCAGTAATTTTGGAGCTCATAAAAATAAAGTCTGCCACTGTTTCCACCATTTCTCCATCTAGTTATCATGAAGTGATTGGACTGGGTGCCATGATCTTCGTTTTCTGAATGTTGAGCTTTAAGCCAACTTTTTCACTCTCCTCTTTCACTTTCATCAAGAGGCTCTTTAGTTCTTCTTCACTTTCTGCCATAAGGGTGATGTCATCTGCATATCTGAGGTTATTGATATTTCTCCCAGCAGTCTTGATTCCAGCTTATGCTTCATCAACCCAGTGTTTCTCATGATGTACTCTGCATATAAGTTAAATAAGCAGGGTGACAATATACAGTCTTGATGTACACTTTTTCCTATTTGGAACCAGTCTGTTGTCCCATGTCCAATTCTAACTGTTGCTTCCTGTTAGGAAGCATACAGATTTCTCAAGAGGCAGGTCACATGGTCTGGCATTCCCATCTCTTTCAGAATTTTCCACAATCAAAGTTGTGATCCACATAGTCAAAGGCTTTAGCATAGTCAATAAAGCAGAAATAGATGTTTTTCTGGAACTTTCTTGCTTTTTTGATGATCCAGTGGATGTTGGCAATTTGATCTCTGATTCCTCTGCCTTTTCTAAAACCAGCTTGAACATCTGGAAGTTCAGGGTTCACGTATTGCTGAAGTCTGGCTTGGAGAATTTTGAGCATTACTTTACTAGCGTGTGCTGCTGCTGCTGCTAAGTTGCGTCAGTCGTGTCCGACTCTGTGCGACCCCATAGACGGCAGCCCAACAGGCTCCTCTGTCCCTGGGATTCTCCAGCCAAGAATACTGGAGTGGGTTGCCATTTCCTTCTCCAGTGCATGAAAGTGAAAAGTGAAATGAAGTCGCTCAGTCGTGTCCGACTCTTAGCGTGTGAGATGAGTGCAGTTGTGCAGTAGTTTGAGCGTTCTTTGGCATTGCCTTTCTTAGGGATTGGAATGAAAACTGACCTTCTCCAGTCCTGTGGCCACTGCTGAGTTTTCCAAATTTGCTGGCATATTTCACAACATCATCTTTTAGGATCATCTCATCTCACAGGCTAGCAAAGTAATGCTCAAAAATCACCAAGCTAGGCTTCAACATACATGAACCAAGAACTTCCAGATGTTCAAGCTGGATTTAGAAATGGCAGAGAAACCAGAGATCAAATTGCCAACATCCATTGGATCATAGAAAAAGCAAGAGAGTTCCAGAAAAACATCTATTTCTGTTTCATTGACTATGCCAAAACCTTTGACTGTGTGGATCACAACAAACTGGAAAATTCTTAAAGAGAAGGGAATACCAGATCCCTTTACCTGCCTCCTGAGAAGTCTGTATGCAGGTCAAGAAGCAACAATTAGAATTGGACATGAAACAACAGACTGGTTCGAAATTGGGAAAGGAGTATGTCAAGGCTGTATATTGTCATCCTGCATATTTAACTTACATGCAGGGTACATCATTCGAAATTCCAGGCTGGATGAAGCACAAGCTGGAATCAAGATTGCTGAGAAAAATATCAGTAACCTCAGATACGCAGATGATACCACCCTTATGGCAGAAAAGTAAAGAGGAACTAAAGAGCCTCTTGATGAAAGTGAAAGAGGAGAGTAAAAAAGCTGGCTTAAAACTCAACATTCAAAAAACTAAGATTATGGCATCTGGTCCCATCACTTCATGGCCAATAGATGGAGAAACAGTGGAAACAGTGGCAGACTATCTTCTTGGGCTCCAAAATCACTGCAGATGGTGACTGCAGCCGTGAAATTAAAGACACTTGCTCCTTGGAAGAAAAGCTATGACCAACCTAGACAGCTTATTAAAAAGCAGAGACATTACTTTGCCAACAAGGTTCTGTCAGGTCAAGGCTATGGTTTTTCCTGTAGTCATGTATGGATGTGAGAAAAAAGAAAGAAAGTGAAGTCGCTCAGTCATGTCCGACTCTGCGACCCCATGAACTGTAGCCTACCAGGTTCCTCCGTCCATGGGATTTTCCAGGCAAGAGTACTGGAGTGGGTTGCCATTTCCTTCTCCAGGGGATCTTCCTGACCCTGGTCTCTCGCATTGAAGGCTTATGCTTTACCATCTGAGCCACCAGGGAAGTCACATGGATGTGAGAGTTGGACTATAAAGAAAGCTGAGCACCGAAGAATTGATGCTTTTGAACTGTGCTGTTGGAGAAGACTCTTGAGGGTCCCTTGGACTGCCAGGAGATCCAACCAGTCCATCCTAAAGATCATTCCTGAATGTTCATTGGAAGGACTGATGTTGAATCTGAAACTCTAATATTTTGGCCAAATACCCTGATGCTGGACAAGATTGAAGGCAGGAGGAGAAGGGTCGACAGAGGATGAGATGGTTGGATGGCATCACTGACTCAATGCAAATGAGTTTGAGCAAGTTCCGGGAGTTGGTGAGGGACAGGGAAGCCTGTTGTGCTGCAGTCCATGGCGTCTCAAAGAGTTGGACATGAGTGAGCGACTGAACTAACTGAACTGACTGACTGACTACGACGTCTGGGGCCTCAGCAGAATGACTCAAAGACTGGCATCCTCTAGGGGGTACCTTCAATCCTGTGGCTGGCATATTAGTTGGGACCTCAGCCTATTGGCCAGAACATGTACATGTGGCCTTATCAGGTGACCTCTCCACTTCATCACAGTTGACTGGATTCTAAGAGCATCCCAAAGAGCCAGGTGGAAGCTGTATCACCTTTGATGGCATAGCATTACTTCTGCTGGAATCACATACCCACCAGATTCAAGGGAAGGAAATAGAGATGCCATCTTGCAATGTGAGGAATGTCAAGGTCACATTGTGAAAGTGCAGGGCGTGGGTGATCTTGTTGCAATCATCTTGGAATACAATCTGCTACATTTTCCTCCATATTTCTCCCCTCCTTTTCCCGTTCTTCTTCCTGCCCTGTGTTTCCTCTTCTTGTCATTTTCCTTTCCAACTCCCCAAACCTCTCCTTTGCCAACTCTAACATTCAATTAGCATTAACTGGGTGTATGTAATGAGACAGGTGTTAGATCCACAGATATAGATAACACCCTACTTCCTTATCTGCATCCTCCTCTCTTGCTCTCTCTATTTCTCCCTCTTTGGATGAGTATAAGGCAAAATTTCTTACCCTTACCACTACTGACATTTTGGACTAGATAATTCTTATTGTGGGGACTATTTTGTGATTTGTAGGGTGTTTTGATTCCTGGGTCGGGAAGATCCACTGGAGTAGAGATAGGCTACCCACTCCAGTATTCTGGGGCTTCCCCCGAGGATCAGCTGGTAAAGAATCCACCTGCAATGTGAAAGACCTGGGTTCGATCCCTGGGTTGGGAAGATCCCCTGGAGAAGGGAATGGCTACCCACTCCAGTATTCTGGCCTGGAGAATTGCATGGACTGTAGTCCATGGGGTCACACAGAGTCGGACACAACTGAGCCACTTTCACTGTCACTTCACAGGAGAAGTGGAGTTAATAAATTCCTCAAATCTTAGAAGAGAGTAACTCCAAAGTGTTTTTATCATGCACTCTTAGCATCAAAACAAAGTCTGAGCATACAGACTTTGAGAAGTCTGACATATGAATATTTACTTATTCATGTAAAGTCTACACATATTCCCTACGTTCTTTTATGTAAGTAAAAAGTATTCACAAAAGCGAACATTTTAAATATTTATTTATTTTTGGCTGTGCTGGGTCTTTGTTGCCGTATGTGCAAGCTTTCTCTAGTTGCGGCAAGAGGGAGCTACTCTTGGTTATGGTACATAAGCTTCTTATTGCTGTGGCTTCTCTTTCTGCAGAGCACAGGCCCTAGGTGCACCGGCTTCAGTAGCTGAGGCTCACTGGCTAGAGTGTGGGCTCAGAAGTTGTGACACAGGGGTTTACTTGCCCCATGACTGTGGGATCTTCCCAGCCCAGGGATACAACCTGTGTCCCCTGCATTGGAAGGCGGATTCTTAACCACTGGACCACCAGGAAGTCCCCAAAGTGGACATTTTTAAAAGAACAGGATAAAATCCTAATTAGATATCCTGATATATTATTTCCACAAGCAAATGGGCCCGTCTTATCCGCTCCCTGAGATATGGACATCTCACCTTAGAGACCACTGCTGGACCGTAATGAATGCAGCTTTGGGGCTAGATAGATCGTATCTCACAGCCCTGGCTTCAGTCCCCTGTGCTGCCATTTATTAGTAGAGTTTCACTCATTGATTCAGTAAAAATGCCAGGAATGCAATGGAAAACAAGACATAACCCCTCAAGAAGCTCATGGAAATGAGATCATGGGCAACCCAGGAGCCCCAGGTTCCTCACAGGTAAATGGATGCAGGATGGTAAATGAGAATCAAGGAAGATAATATACAAAAATCATGTAATAGGCACTCAAAAGTGTACCTACTGATTCATTGCAAGGCTATCTGTGATGGGGAAAGAACTGAAAAGAACCCAGCTGTCTATCAGTAAGGGACTGGTTCAATAAACAGTGGTATATCAGCACAGTGGAGGAACACACATCTGCAAAGGGAAGGAGGACTATATGCATATACTGCTATGGTGTGATGGCTGTGATATATTGTTAAATAAGACAAGTAAGGTGCAGGCGTGGGAGAAGGTTGAATGCATAATGCAAGAGGGATCTTTTTAGGGTGATGAAACTATTCTCTGTGATGCTATGCATGACACTAGACATTGCCAAAACCTGTAGAACTTTGCATTCAAAAGAGTGAACCTTTGAATATATATAAATTAAAAAAATCATTTAGGCGGTCAGAGATTTCAGATAGAATGCTGCTGCTGCTGCTAAGTCACTTCAGTCGTGTCCGACTCTGTGCGATCCCATAGACGCCACCCCACCAGGCACCCCCGTCCCTGGGATTCTCCAGGCAAGAACAGTGGAGTGGGTTGCCATTTCCTTCTCCAATGCATGAAAGTGAAGAGTGAAAGTGAAGTTGCTCAGTCGTGTCTGACTCTGTGCGACCCCACAGACAGCAGCCCACCAGGCTCCTCTGTCCATGGGATTTTCCAGGCAAGAGTCCTGGAGTGGGGCGCCATTGCCTTCTCCATCAGATAGAATGCGGATGGTGGCAAAAGAATCTAACTGTATGAAACAGACTGTCTGAAGTGGGTGGGGGGAAAGGGTGCTGACCTAAGTAACTTTGGAAATGAGTTAAGTCTTTGAGACTAAAGGCAAAAGACCTGCATGTGAGTTGTATAGTGTAACTGATAAAGTCGTTTTCCATGGGTGTATGGGTTAACAATTTTGAAACCACTGTACATGCATACTGGAGCTGATGGTTAAGTAAATGGATGGCACATGGTGGGAGCCAGGCTTCTTACTTTTGGAGTAGTGGAAGGTCACGGGTAAGCAAGAATGATCCAGCAGTAATGCATTAGCATTGTAAGACATCAATATGCGTGTGTTTAACTCATGGATGGAGATATACATGTATGTTTATGTTTATATGCATGTTTATGCATATACATGTTATTACATAGACACACAGCATACATGCTTGCATTCATACATATTCATTGATATATGGATATAAGTGAAAGTGGCTCAGTCGTGTCTGACTCTTTGCGACCCCATAGACTATACAGTCCACGGACTTCTCCAGGCCAGAATACTGGAGTGGGTAGCTTTTCCCTTCTCCAGGGGATCTTCCCACCCACGGATCGTACCCAGGTCTCCCACATTGCAGGCAGATTCTTTACCAGCTGAGCTACAAGGAAAGCCCAAGAATACTGGAGTAGGTATCCCATCCCTTCTCCAGGGGATATTCCCGACCCAGGAATTGAACCAGGGTTTCCTGCATTGCAGGCAGATTCTTTACCAACTGAGCTGTCAGGGAAGCCCATATGGATATAAAAGGGTTAGTATTCACAGGTATGGCTTCCCAGGATATATACTCATTGCTCTGCCAGTTGAGAGAACCTAGAAGCAAGAACATCCCAGTAGCAATGAGCATACCTGGAGCCTAGATCCTGGTTTTTAACACCATTTTCCAATAAAAGGAACCAGTGCTCCTTGGGGAAATGGTTCATGCCAGGTTGAGAGCATCTTACGCTAGGAAGTCAAATGCTCAGTAAAACACAATAATGGAAATATGCCAAAGGAATAATGTAGCCAATAGAAAGAGCTCTCAACAGCCAAAGTGGGAAGAGTTTGAGTAACAAAGTGGTATTGGATTATACCACAAAGTATAAAATAAGTATTCATGAGTTCATACTGATGTCAAAAATTACTTGATAAATAAGTGGGGTACAAGAGACAAATTTCTCCTGCAGAAGAATTCCGAGTAATGTATGTGGATACCATGCCCTTAAGGAAGTGGAGCGTAACTCTCAACGCATGTGTGGGTTTTGCAATGATTTCCTTCCAAAGAACATGGGTATAGAAAAGAAGGGCAAGAGTAACTTCACAGTAGAGGAACGTGACAAACACCACCTCAGCCAGATGATCAAGATTCACATCTATAGTAATAATTCACGTTGATAGCATGTACCCTTAATGTGCTATGAGAACGGCAATTTATCCCTGTGGTCGTCCCCTCCAAAACCTATTACCCCAATCTAATCAAGAGAAAAATATCAGCCAAGTCCCAGGTGAGAAATAGCCTACAAAATACCTAGCTAATATTCCTCGAAACTGTCAAATTCATCAAAAACAGGGAAAGTCCAAGAAACTGTCACAGCCAAGAAGAGCCTAAGGAGACGTGATAACTAAATGTCAGGCTGGCCTTCAGGTGCACTTGCTGCTCCTGGGACAGAACACTAAGGTGAGAAGGGGGGACAGACACTCATCCAAAGCTTAGGGAGGCATCTTCATGAGTGCAGGTGCAGCTCCCACCAATTTTCCTGACTCACAGGCAGGCACACAGACAAAATGTTCCAGGCTGGGACTGCAACCTAGTTAGGAAACTAGTTTCTGGAAATAGACCTGAACCGGCAGCCCCCACTACTATGTAATTTGTTACTCTGGGGAGATTATTAAGCCTCTCTGTGTCTCTTTTCTCATCATTCCTAAAGCAGAAATTATAATTGTAGCCACCATCATTATATTGTTTATGAGAAGCAAACAGGATAAAGTGTATAGGGTGCTTGGCCTAATACTTGACACTTAGCTCTCAATAAATATTATTGTTGTTGTCCAGTCACCCAGCCCTGTCTGACACTTTGTGACCCCATGGACTGCAGCACACCAGGCCTCCCTGTCCCTCACCATCTCCTGAAGTTTGCCCAAGTTCATGTCCATTGCATCACTGATGCCGTTTAGGCATCTCATCCTGTGATGCCATCTTCAGTCTTCTTCTCAATCTTTCCCAGCATCAGGGGCTTTCCCAATGAGTCAGCTGTTTGCATCAGATGACCAAAATACTGGAGCTTCAACTTCAGCATCAGTCAGTCCTTTCAACAAGTATTCCGGCCTGATTTCCCTCAAGATTGACTGGTTTGATCTCCTTGCTGTCCAAGAGACTCTCAAGAGCCTTCTCCAGCACCACAGTTTGAAAGCATCAAATCTTTGGCATTCTGCCTTCTTTATGGTCCAGTTCTCACAACTGTATGTGACCACTGGGAAGACCATAACCTTGACTATACAGACTCCTGTCAGCAGAGTAATGTCTCTGCTTTCCAACACACTGTCTAGGTTTGTCATAGCCTTCCTGCCAAGAAGCAGTTGTCTTCTGATTTCATGGCTACAGTCACTATCCACAGTGATTTTAGAACCCAAGAAGAGGAAGTCTGTCACTACTTCCACCTTTTCCCCCTCTATTTGCCATGAAGTAATGGGGCTGGATGCCATGATCTTCATTTTTTTAATATTTAGTTGTAAGCCAGCTCTTTCACTCTCCACCATCATCAAGAGGCTCCTTAGTTCCTCTTCACTTTCTCTCATTAGAGTGGTATCATCCGCATATCTGAGGTTGTTGATGTTTCTCCCGCCTATCTTGATTCCAGCTTCTAACTCATCTAGCCCAGCATTTCTCATGATGTGCTCAGTGTATAGATTAAACAAACAGGGTAACAGCAGACAGCCCTGTTGTACTCCTTTCTCAATCTTGAACCAGTCAGTTGTTCCATACAGGGTTCTAACTGTTGCTTCTTGACCCACATACTGGTTTCTCAGGAGATATGTAACATGGTCAGGTATCCCCATCTCTTTAAGAGCTTTCCACGAATGTTGGTAATTTGATCTCTAGTTCCTTCACTGCCTTGTCATGGTGAAGGGGCTTGCCATAACTCAATGAACCTATGAGCCATGCTGTGTAGGGCTACCCAAGATGGACAGGTCACAGCGGAGAGTTCTGACAAAATATGATCCACTGGAGGAGAGAAAGGCAAACCACCCCAGTATACTTGCCATGAGAATCTCATGAACTGTATAAAAGGCCAATAAATGTTAGCCATTTACTATCTCATTTTGTATGATTCATTATTTAGTATATATATTTTCTGCCAACAGAATTTAAGAAAATTGTTAACCACATACTGAAAAATTAAAAGACAAAAGGGGACATTAAGTAATTAACAGAAGTAGTTACTATAGGGAGCAGTTACCAGACTATACTGGAGAATCAAAGGAAAGAGTCTAAAGTTTGTTTTTTAATTAATAGCTTTGTTGAGGATAATTCACACACCATAAAGTTCATCCATTGGTGGATAAAGAAGATGTGGTATATATATACAATGGAATATTCAATTCAGTTCAGTTCAGTCGTGTCCGACTCTTTGCAACCTCATGAATTGCAGCATGCCAGGCCTCCCTGTCCATCACCAACTCCCGGAGTTCTTACAAACTCACGTCCATCAAGTTGGTGATGCCATCCAGCCATTTCATCCTCTGTCGTCCCCTTCTTCTCCTGCCCCCAATCCCTCCCAGCATCACAGTCTTTTCCAATGAGTCAACTCTTCGCATGAGGTGGCCAAAGTACTGGAGTTTCAGCTTTAGCATTATTCCTTCCAAAGAACACCCAGGACTGATCTCCTTCAGAATGGACTGATTGGATCTCCTTGAAGTCCAAGGGACTCTCAGGAGTCTTCTCCAACACCACAGTTCAAACGCATCAATTCTTCGGCGCTCAGCTTTCTTCACAGTCCGAATCTCGCATCCATATATGACCACTGGAAAACCATAGCCTTGACTAGACGGACCTTAGTTGGCAAAGTAATGTCTCTGCTTTTCAATATGCTATCTAGGTTGGTGATAACTTTCCTTCCAAGGAGTAAGTGTCTTTTAATTTCATGGCTGCAGTCACCATCTGCAGTGATTTTGGAGCCCCCTAAAATAAAGTCTGATACTGTTTCCACTGTTTCCCCATCTATTTCCCATGAAGTGATGGGACCAAATGCCTGATCTTCGTTTTCTAAATGTTCAGCTTTAAGCCAACTTTTTCACTCTCCTCTTTCACTTTCATCAAGAGGCTTTTTAGTTCCTCTTCGCTTTCTGCCATAAGGGTGGTGTCATCTGCATATCTGAGGTTATTGATATTTCTCCTGGCAATCTATTACTAAGGCATAAAAAGAAGGAAATAATGGCATTTGCAGCAACATAACTAGAGATTATCATATTAAGTGAAGTCAGAAAGAGAAAGACAAATACTATATGATATCATTTTTATTGGAATCTAAAAAAAACACACAAATGTTTACAAAACAGAAACAGACTCACAGACTTAGAAAAAATTTATGGTTACCAAAGGGGAAGGGTAGGGAGAGAGATAAATTAGAAGTTTGGGATGTGCAACTGCAGACTACTATATATAGAATAAATCACATGGTCCTAGTGTATAGCACAGGAATCTATATTCAGTATCCTGTAATAAATCATAACGGGAAAGAATATATATGTATAATGGAGTCACTTTGCTGTGTAGCAGAAATTAACACAATATTGTAAATCAACTATATGTCAATAAAATTTTTAAAAATCCATCAGAAATGCATGCTTCAAGGATTTTGCAGTGAATTTTTACTCATCACTACAATCGTTTCATTTTCACTTATTTACTTATTTTTAATTGAAATATAATTGATGTACGATACTATGTTCTGGTGTATACCACAATCCAGTTTTAGAACAATTCTATCACCTCCGAAAATTCTCTCAAGTCTATTTGCATTCAGCCCCCTGGCATCCACACTTAGCAGCAGGTAACTGCTTTCTGCCTGGGTAGATTTGCCTAATAAGGTCTAAGTTTTTTTAATACTTTTTTTGCGGGGGAGTGGGGAGGGTGGCGGGGGAAGGGTGAGTCGCTCGGCTACACTTGCAGGATTTTTTTTTTGCAGATCTTAATTCCCCAACGTCTAGTCAAGGCTACGGTTTTTCCAGTGGTCATATATGGATGCGAGATTAGGACTGTGAAGAAAGCTGAGCGCCGAAGAATTGATGCGTTTGAACTGTGGTGTTGGAGAAGACTCCTGAGAGTCCCTTGGACTGCAAGCAGATCCAAGATCAGTCCTGGGTGTTCTTTGGAAGGAATGATGCTAAAGCTGAAACTCCAGTACTTTGGCCACCTCATGCGAAGAGCTGACTCATTGGAAAAGACTGTGATGCTGGGAGGGATTGGAGGCAGGAGGAAAAGGGGACGACAGAGGATGAAATGGCTGGATGGCATCACCAACTTGATGGACGTGAGTTTGCGAGAACTCCGGGAGTTGGTGATGGACAGGGAGGCCTGGGGAGCTGCGATTCATGAGGTCGCAAAGAGTCGGACACGACTGAGCGACTGAACTGAACTGAATTCCCCAACAAGGGACTGAATTGAAGTACCCTGTCAGTGAAAGTGAGGAGTCCTAACCACTAGGCTGCCAAGGGCTTCCTTCCTTTTTTTTTTTTTTAATATATTTTTTTCAGTCTAAGTTTAAAAAAAGTAGTTAAAGGAGATGGTGCAAAAGAGGTGCTATTTAAAGCAACTTTAATAGATTTAAAACATCACAAGTTAAAAGTTGTTTAATAGTAGGTCATAATTTTAAACAACTTAGCGAAATTTTTAAAAAGGAAAAGTGAGAAGAGACTCCAGTTTGGGGAGGCTAAGACTGGGGTAAGGGGCAAGGTGACAGGAGCATTAGAGTGCCTGGGGCGGGGGCGGGGGGCAAATGCCGCACCTTGGGCTAGACCACCCTCACCTGGCCTAGACCACCTCACCTGGCCTAGACCACCCTCACCTGGGCCACCGGCCGCCAAGCGCCCTCCTCTCGCGCAGGCGCAGTGACTCCCGCTTGCTGCCGGGGACGGACTTGGGGCGGAGCCCAAGCGAACATTCACATCGATCGTGAGCCCGTAGCGACTGCTTCTGTCTGTGGTGTAGGTATGGCGCCCGCGAGGAAGCCGAGAGGCGGCGGGAACCCACGTCAGGGTCCCGCCTTGTGCTGACTGCGACCTCGGTCCGAGTGGACTATGGGGGATCCCGGCTCCCTGGTCACGGAAGGCCGCGCGGGTGAACGGAGCTGGTGCTTGCGGCGAATAGGGATGAACGCTGAGTGGCTGCTGCTGGAAGATGGCAACGAGGTGAGGGGGAGGGGTCTTCTTGAGGCGAGGGAAGGGGGTTGGAGGAGGCCGGGGTCCCAGGGCGGCCTTGTGTCCGGGCGGGAGGGATGAACCGGAAGGAGTAGGTGGAAGAAGTAGAGGAGAGCGGTGAGGGGTGGGTCCTGGAGCAGGGAACGGAGAAAGGCGCCTGGGGCGAGCGGTTTGGGGGCGGCGGCGGAGGGGGCGGTCTCAGGTGGGAGGTGTCTCAGGTGAGAGGTGTCCGGGGGAAGTAGGGCAGTGCGGGAGAAAAGATGGCCCCTTGGACAGCGCCCTAAGCCCGAGGGCCGAGCTGGGCCAGGTGTCTGGGTTGCGGGAAAGAGCCTGGTCGAGGGGCAGAGCGAGAGCTGGGCGTAGAGGCTGTGAGGATTGCTGGGGTTTCAAGGGGAAAGGAGGTGACTGTGAGTCTCACGGAGCGCGACGGCGCCCGCTCGGGTGGCGGGACTGGGAGGCGGAGCTGCCCGGACTTCCGAGAGTCACGGAGCCGCCCGGGGTCTGAGGGGGAAGCTCGGAGGACTGCTGAGAGAGGAAACTTCCTCAAGTTTATTTTGAAAACGATTGGGAGTTTGGGGGTAGTGTCCCTTAAAATACCCAGGCTTTAATTTAAAAGTGCCTTTTTCTTTATCAGTTCATGAGAATTGGCGCTTTGATGTGGGCCACAATTCTCCTGAGTCTCGGTACTGCCCATTGGCACCTTCTGGGTTGGGGTAGGGCTTCAGAAATATGAGAATTCTCTCCCGAGGCCGTTTATGACGTTCTCTGATGCTGTCATAAATGCAAAACAAAAACACTTGAGAGGTGAGGCACGGTTTCAGTTGGGGGCGGCTAGGACTGGGGTCGGAGAAGGCAATGGCACCCCACTCCAGTATTCTTGCTTGGAAAATCCCATGGATGGAGGAGTCTGGTGGGCTGCAGTCCATGGGATCGCCAAGTCGGACACGACTGAGCAACTTCACTTTCACTTTTCACTCTCATGCATTGGAGAAGGAAATGGCAACCCACTCGGGTATTCTTGCCTGGAGAATCCCAGGGACAGAAGAGCCTGGTAGGCTGCCATCTCTGGGGTCGCACAGAGTCGGACACTACTGAAGCGACTTAGCAGCAGCAGCAGGACTGGGGTGGTGGTTTTACAGAGGATGATGGAAGAGAGGGAAGAGAGAATGCAGTCTACTTGGAAAGGATGGCTAGATCAGGGACCATTTTTGGGGTGAATGGGAACCATTTTGCTTTTGGAAACAGTTGTGTGAAGGGCAAAGAAGTCTTTAGGTAATTCTGTATGTTTAATTAAATTTTTCCTATAAGTTAGGTAATCTCGGTTCAGTCTCTTGGGTATGTATTGAGTACTTACATTGTTTGGTATAGTAAGAGAGGGATAAATAATGAGTTCTACTCTCAAAGAATTCACTGCTTGAATGGGGAAAGGAGGATTTTATACAGTGAAGCAATTTGAGAACATCCATGCAGAGGCTAATCAAATGCCAAGCTGTGGTTTATTTAGTATTAAGGAAAAGAAGGCAGCACGGTTGTCTGAGAAGGCTTTACAGATAGGTGAGAAAAGAAGAGAACCAAAAGGCAAGGGAGAAAGGGAAACAAACACCCAACTGAAGGCGGAGTTCCAGAGAATAGCAAGGAGAGAAAAGAAAGCCTTCTTAAGTGATCAGTGCAAAGAAATAGAGTAAAACAATAGAATCAGAAAGACTAAAGATCTCAAGAAAATTGGAAATGTCAAGGGGAACATTTCATGCACGGATGGGCACAATAAAGGACAGAAACAGTAAGGACCTAACAGAAGAGATTAAGAAGAGGTGGCAAGAATACACAGAAGAGCTATACAAAAAAGGTCTTAATGACCCAGATAGCCACAACGGTGTGGTCACTAACTTAAAGCCAGACATCCTGGAGTGTGAAGTCAAGTGGCCATTAGGAGCATTGCTATAAACAAAGCCAGTAGAGGTGACAGAGTTCCAGCTGAGCTATTTCAAATCCTAAGAGATGATGTAAAAGTGCTGCACTCAATATATTAGCAAATTTAGAAAAGTCAGCAGCCGACACAGGACTGGAAAAAGTTAGTCTTCATTCCATTCCCAAAGGACAAACTACTGTATAGTTGCACTCATTTCACATGCTAGCAAGGTAATGCTCAAAATCCTTCAGCAGTACATGAACTGAGAACTTCCAGATGTACCAGGTAAATTTAGAAAAGGCAGAGGAACAAGAGATCAAATTTCCAGCATCTGTTGGATCACAGAGAAAACAAGGGAATTCCAGAAAAACATCTACTTCTGATTCATTGACTATACTAAAGCCTTTGACTGTGTGGATCTGTGGGAAATTCTTAAAGAGATGGAAATACCAGACTATCTTACCTGTCTCTTGAGAATCCTGTGTACAGGTCAAGAAGCAACAGTTAGAACCTGACATGAAACAACAGACTGATTCAAAATTGGGAAAGTAGTACATCAAGGCTGTATATCATCACCTTGCTTATTTAACTTATATGCAGAGTACATCATGCAAAATGCTGGGCTGGATGAATCACAAGCTAGAATCAAGTTTGCTAGGAGAAGTAACCTCAGATATGCAGATGATACCACTCTAATGGCAGAAAGTGAAGAACTAAAGAGCCTCTTGATGAAAGTGAAGAGGAGAGTGAAAAAACTGGCTTAAAACTCAGCATTCAAAAAACTAAGATCGTGGAGTCCAGTACCGTCACTTCATGGCAAGTAGATGGAGATAAAGTGGAAACAGTAACATTTTATTTTCTTGGGCTCCAAAATCACTGTGGATTGTGACTGTAATCATGAAATTGAAAGATGCTTGCTCCTTGGAAAGAAAGCTGTGACAAACTGAGACAATGTATTAAAAAGCAGGGACATCACTTTGCCAGAAAAGTCCATATAGTTAAAGCTATGGTTTTTCCAGTAGTCATGTACAGATGTGAGAATTGGATCTTAAAGTAGTCTCAGTGCCATAGAATTGATGCTTTCAAATTGTGGTGCTGGAGAAGACATTGCTGCTGCTGCTGCTGCTAAGTTGCTTCAGTCGTGTCTGAGACGGCAGCCCACCAGGCTCCACCCTCCCTGGGATTCTCCAGGCAAGAACACTGGAGTGGGGTGCCATTTCCTTCTCCAGTGCATGAAAGTGAAAGTGAAGTCGTGAGTCATGTCTGACTCTTAGCGACCCCATGGACTGCAGCCTACCAGGCTCCTCTGTCCATGGGATTTTCAGGCAAGAGTACTGGAGTGGGTTGCCATTGCCTTCTCCGAGAAGACTCTTGAGAGTCCCTTAGACTGCAAGATCAAACCAGTAAATCCTAAAGGAAATCAACCCTGAATATTCATTAGAAGGACTGATGCTGAAGCTCCAATACTTTGACCACCTGATGCAAAAGAACTGACTCCTTAGAAAAGACCTTGATGCTGGGAAAGATTGAGAGCAGGAGGAGAAGCAACAGAGGGTGAGATGGTTGGATAGCATTACTGACTCAATCAATATGAGTTTGAGCAAATTCCAGAAGATACTGAAGGACAGGGAAGCCTGGCACGCTGTAGTTCATGGGGTCTCAAAGAGTCAGACATGATTTAGCGACTGAACAACATCATCCTAAGAACAGAGGAGGGATTCAAGTTCAGCCTTAAATGTTGCTAGATTTGGTGATTATAAAGGATTACTTGTATGCTGTGAATTGAAGAACACTCGGAAGATACCTGTGCCCCCAGATCTCTATCTCTTTCCGTGTTATCAGTGCCTAAAAGTCCACATTAGGCCTTCTTTCTTTCAGTTTGAGAGCACTGACCTTCCCTGCATGGCCTTTTCCAAAGGCATATACTTTGGGGAAGGTTTTTTTTTTTTAATTAATTCATTTATTTATTTGATCTTAGTTATGGCATGCAGGATCTTCACTGCATCATGCAGGATCTTTCATTGTGGTGTGTGGGCTCGGTAGTTGTGGTGTGCAGGCTTAGTTGTTCCACAGCATGTGGGATCTTAGTTCCCCTACCAGGGATCGAACCCACATCCCCTGCATTGCAAGGCAGATTCTTAAATCACTGGACCACTAGGGAAGTCTCCTTACTTTGGGGAAGTTTAACAAATGACGATACTAATACCTGCATAATAGTAGCTATACCTTATTTTCTATAGGACCAAACTTTCACATACATCACTTAATGCAAGCCCTGCACATGTACCACACCCACACACAACCCTATAAGGAATTTAATAGTCATGTTAATTCATTTTTTAAGATTCAGTTGCCATGGGGACTTACCTGACCATCCAGTGGTTAACACTCTGCCCTTCAAATGCATGGGGCACGGGTTCCATCCCTGGTTGGGAAACTAAGATTCCACATGCTGCACAGCCCACCCAACTCTCCCCACCCCCATTAAAAAAAAAAGGAAAAAATTTCAGTTGTGATGTATTAATTCATTGCTTCTGAATAGATTGGTAGCACTGAGAGTCTTGACGAGGGTGCAGGCAGAAAGAGTTAAAGCCTCTGCAGCAAGGGCAAGGGGACTATAAAGTGCTTCTATACATATTTTAAACTATTGGAAAATTTTTTGTGAGGCCACCTCTAATGGGGCTCTCCTCGTAGGCCTGGCTGTCTGTAGGGTCGGATCTTAGGAAATGGTTCGTACACAGAATGCATTGTATGAGCAGAGCTTGAGTCAAAGCCAAGATGTGATGTCTTGCTCATTGTAACAGTCCCCAAACCATAGCACAGGATGGTGCACACAAGATTTTAGGAGGTATACTGATACCATTTAGTTAACAACAGCAGAGTAAGGTCAGTTTCTTGCCTTCCCAGTTCCCCCAAAGTCTCAGCTGTAATAATGAAAGTTCCTCTCATTTCACTAAAGGAAATACTGTAGCAAATTGTCTGCTTGAATGGTATCTTTAAATTTCTTAAACCAATCCAAGTGAAAGTGAAAGTCACTCAGTCCTGTCCAGCTCTTTGTGACCCCATGAAATTCTCCAGGCCAAAATACTGGAGTGGTAGCCATTCCCTTCTTCAGGGGATCTTCCCAACCCAGGGATTGAACTCAGGTTTCCCACATTACAGGCAGATCTTTATCAGCTGAGCTACCAGGGAAGCCCTAAGAGGGTTGTTAAAAGGGAAAGGATCATCCGAGAGGAGTTGATGGTCATTTGGGATACAGTAGGAGTCATGCCTGGGCTTCTCTGGTGCCTCAGTGGTATCTGCCTGCAATGCAGGAGTTGCAGAAGACGCTGGTTTGATCCCTGGGTCAGGGAGATCCTCTGGAGAAGGGCATGGCAACCCATGCCCGTATTCTTACTGGAGAATCCCAAGGACAGAGGAGCCTGGTAGGCTATAGCCCATAGGGTTGCAGAGTTGGACATGACTGAAGCAACTTAGCATACACACACGCAGGAGTCATGCCTAGGAGGAAAGCATTAGTAAAGGTGGGTAAGGACAGGATTAACTTGTAGACTAATACTGTCAGTAAGTGAAGAGGCTGGCACAACTTTGTAAACGGAAACAACCCATAGCCATTAGTTGATAGTTTGTTGGCATTCAGTTCCCTTGGGAAATTTAGTTTTATGTTATAAATGATGATGGATATTCAGATAAGCTCATGCAGACTCTAACCATGGTGTAGATGAATTATCAGTATATCAGGGTAGGACCAGATAGTGAAGGGAAAGACAAAAAAGTGTTTCCTTCCTTTCCTGGATTCAGAGTTCATAGGCAGTTTCAGAAAAAGCACTCATTATTCCCTTTTTTGTATTATTTTCTCCAGGCTACCCATAATGGCAGTCTGTCTCCCCTCAAATATTAAAGTGGAATATTGAATACTTTCTTGCTAGAAATAAAGCTACCTAAATGGAAATTCTTATTGAATATGGATGACAGATAAATCCTCAACATTCCATTTTTAAAGGATATGTGTGTTCAGAGGAACTTCTGTAATTAATTTCTGGCAAACTATCAAGCATTGAGAAGCCTCAGACTCAGGATTTTGGTTGAGGTGATCAATTTAGAAAAATAAATAAAAGTAGACAAAAATAAGTGAAACAAGGTAATTTTGGATTGTGGTAAGCACATGCTAATAATGTGAAGGAATGCAATGGCGAGGGAAGGAACAGGCAGCAACTATAGATCAGGTAATCAGGGTTAGGCCTCTGAGGAGCTGATACTTGAAAGATGGGAAGGAGCCCATGCAGATGTTTGAAGAAGAATGTTCTAATCTGAGGAGACAGGTAAATACCCTCAGGTAGAAGTCTGTTTCTAACCATGATGTGAGATAAACTGAAGAAAGAGGGAGTTAGGACATTGAGAGCCTTAGAGACTATGGAGGGAAGTTTGGATTATTAGAGAATTTTAAGAAAGGGGAAGACCTGGTTTAAGGTTTTTATATTACTACTCTAGCTACTGTGTAAAGAATGGGGGCTAGCACAGGAGCAAAAAAAGCGTAACTAGAGGAAGCAGTATGGTTTGGATTAAGATAGTGGCCACTGATAGAAGTGAATAGATTTAGGGCATTTTTGAATTACAGCCAGTAGATTTTGCTGATGATTTGAATGTGGATCCAGATGAGGGACATGGATGGCTCCTGGGTTTGAGGCTAAGCAGTGGGTTGGGTGGTAGTGTGAGTTACTAAGATGAGAGTTTGTGGGGAGGAATAGACTGGGGTAAAGAGCTGTGGTGGTTTTTGAGGGACTGAGGACAGGCATGATTTTGAAAGAATTTCAAAAGGAATAAAAGGGGCAGCTTTTAGAAAACCACAGACTATTTGGCTTAATATTCCCAGGTAAGGTTGGGGTTATAGATCATTAAAGAGACGACTTGTGTACCAAGAAGAAAAAGCAAATTCTGCGATCTGGATTCCAGAAGAATCTAATTTCCTTCCTTCACAGGGTTATTATGAACTCGACTGGTTTGTC
This sequence comes from Redunca redunca, assembly GCA_006410935.1. Classification (NCBI taxonomy): domain Eukaryota; kingdom Metazoa; phylum Chordata; class Mammalia; order Artiodactyla; family Bovidae; genus Redunca; species Redunca redunca. The sequence goes on from SJYQ01040067.1 coordinate 152,747, forward strand.
AAACAAATATGTTAGATGTGAACTGGGACTTCATTGCAACCTGTCCTTACGGATAAAATGGAAAGTAAGGACTTTTTCATCTTTTGGTTGAACTATAACTGTTGAAAGTGAAGTTGCTCAAGTCTTATCTGACTCTTTGTGACTCCATGGACTGTAGCCTACCAGGCTTCTCCATCCATGGGGTTTTCCAGGTAAGAGTACTGGAGTGGGTTGCCATTTCCTTCTCCAGAGGATCTTCCCCACTCAGGGATCGAACTCAGGTCTCCTGCACAAGAGGCAGACGCTTTATCCTCTTGAACCATCAGGGATGGCTCAGCTGGTAAAGAAGCCGCCTGCAGTGCAAGAGACCTGGGTTCGAACCATTGGTTGGGAAGATTCCCTGGAGAAGGGAATGGCTACCCACTCTAGTATTCTGGCCTGGAGAATTCCATGGACTGTATAGTCCATGGGGTCACAAAGAGTCAGACACGACTGAACGACTCATTTCATAACTATTGAAGGTGATCGCTGAGTTGTGTGGTAGAATGTTTACTAGGCTGTCCTGAGAGCTTTGCCTTTGGTTACAGCTTATTTTAATCTTTTTATCTGTGTCTTGAATGAAGGTACAGAGGGCATCATATCAATTTGGTGGGTGACTCAAAGCTGGAAGAGATACTGAGCATGTCTGATGGCAGATGAAAAATTTAGAAAGGTCTTGACAAGCTCATGATAGGCTGAACTAACAAGATGAAATTTAATAGGAATCAATTGGTCCTGCACTGGAATCCAACTAGTCAAATATAGGATAGAAGAGACATGATTTAGCATAAAAATTCTTAGGGGAGGGTTCAGTTCAGTCACTCAGTCATGTCCAACTCTTTTTGACCCCCATGGACTGCGGCACGCCAGGCTTCCCTGTCTATCACCAACTCCTGGAGCTTGCTTAAACTCTGGTCCATTAAGTCAGTGATGCCATCCAACCATCTCATCCTCTGTCGTCCCCTTCTCCTCCTGCCTTCAATCTTTTCCAGCATCAAGGTCTTTTCCAATGAGTCAGTTCTTCGAATCAGGTGGCCACAGTATTGGAGTTTCAGCTTCAGCATCAGTCCTTCCATGAATATTTCCTAAAGGACTGATTTCCTTGAGGATTGACTGGTTTGGTCTTCTTGCAGTCTAAGGGACTCTCAAGTCTTCTCCAATACCACAGTTCAAAAGCATCAGTTCTTTGGTGCTCAGCTTACTTTCCTTCTTTCTTTCAGGGGAAGATTAGACCAAGAAATCTAATTATTCCTAAGCCTAAGGATACATTGACAGTGCAATATATCTGCTATGAAAGCCAATGCATTTTATATGCTCCAGTGATAATATCTAGGACTGGGAAAGTGATACTTGCATCTGGCTGTGTAATAAAAATTAGGTTTATTTTTCTTGATGTGGCATCTAGGAATAAAAATAAACCAGAGGTTTCTTCACAGACCCGTAGGATGGCAGAAAGACTCAAACCTATGCCATGGAGTTACATCGAAGTAATTGGAAACACAGGGTCAAGAAAAGGGAAGATTCAATAGATACTTCATAGCTGCCATGTGAAAAGGGGGGGTTGGAGATTTTTCTGGTGGTGCCCAGAGCAGAGCCTGGGCCAAAGAATGGAATTTATAGGAAGAAAGAGGCCAAGTTAGAGCCATTGAAAAACTGGAGAGACTGTCTTGTATAGAAGCTATAGTTCTTGGCAGTGTTTAAGACTAGTTGATGGGAGTGTATAGAAAGGAATCCTCCATCCTATCAGTGGCCTTTCAGAATCCGAAGATTTAACTTCAGGACCAGGGACCAGGTTTGATCACTCAAGAACTTTTGTACAGCAGAGTTTTATTAAAGTGAAAAGGGACAGGAAAGCTTCTGATCTAGACATCAGAGGGGGACGGAGAACCCCCTTTCTCAAGTGTTAACAAGGGAGTTATATACTTTTTAACTAGTTATTACAATAAATCCAAAGAGTGTCTCAAGGTTGTAAAGATCTTACTAGACCTACTCCCATAATTTACATTTTAAGATAACAGGATTAGCCAGAAGGTTTTCAGGAAGGAGAAACTAATCCTTAGTACAGAGTTTAAACTGAGTTGTGTGTTGTATAATCATCAGTTCTGGGCTTAAAGGAAAAAATGTTTTATGTGACTAAGACTAAGGAATGTAAAGGGAAAAAAAAGTTTGTCCTTTCCTCCTCCTTGAGAACCCTAGACCCCTGTCTCTGCTTCAAGAACCCCAGACCCCTTTCTCCTCCTTGGGGACCCCGACTTCTGATTAGCCTGCCTAGGAATTGACTCTCATTGGCTCCCATGGTAAAGCGTCTGCCTGCAATGTGGGAGACTCGGGTTCGATTCCTGGGTCAGGAATGTCCCCTGGAGAAGGAAATGGCAATCCACTCCAGCACTCTTGCCTGGAAAATCCCATGGACGGAGGAGCCTGACAGGCTACAGTCCGGGGGGTCGCAAAGAGTCGGACACGACTGAGCGACTTCACTTTCACTTTCACCAACCCTAATACTCCATGGCTAACTCTGTTCAACTATCTCATCACAGCTTTTTGCCTTTTTCTACTCAGTGGCTCCAGTGGCAGATGAAGGAGGAGATGGCCAGTGATCTATTTGTGTTTCGTGGGAGTCTGGTTTCATAAGTCAAGACTTGTGAATATTGCTGGTTGACAAGATGGTAAAGGACCTCCTTTTCCAGTGCAGTGGCTGATTGTGTCTCTTACTTGTTATCTTCCTAGGTGACTGTAGGGCGAGGATTTGGTGTTACATACCAGTTGGTATCAAAAATCTGCCCTCTGATGATTTCCCGAAACCACTGTATTTTGAAGCAGAATGCTGAGGGCCAGTGGACAATTATGGACAACAAGGTACAGTAATCCACAGAGGCCTAGTTACTTTTATTGGATTTTTAAAAAATGTTATTTATTTTTAACTGGAGGATAATTGCTTTACAGTATTGTGTTGGTTTCTGCCATATATCAATGTGAATCAATCATAGGTATATGTATATCCCCTCCCTCTTGAATCTCCCTCCTGCCTGTTTATTTTTAGGTTAGGGTTTTTTCCCTCTCCAAAGGTAATACATGGTACAAAATTAAAAGATTAAAAAATATATCTTCTACCTTAGCTACTTACTTGTCTTGCCCAGAGATGACTACTTCTCTATGCTGCCAGAGGTTAGATAATGCCAAAATAAGTTACTTTGTAAGGAACATCTGGGCTTCCCTGGTGGCTCAATGGTAAAGTAGCTACCTGCCAATGCAGGAGATGAGGGTTCAATCCCTGGGTCAGGAAAATCCCCTGGAGAAGGAAATGGCAACCCATTCCAGTATTCTGGCCTGGGAAATCCCACAGACTGAGGAGCCTGGGGGCTGCAATCCATGTGGTCACAAAAGAGTGCAGCATGACATAGCAACTGAACAGCAAAGGAACACCTGGGTTGGGGCAATAGGTCCTCCTGTTCCAGAAACTAGACTAAGTTACCAGGGAATTTGGTCTCTTGTGAGTCAAAGGTCCAGAGACCTTGGGAATCTGATGAAGATTCGAGGGTTCACCTGTAATTCAGGGCATGGGGAACAGGAGGAGCTGAGCTGACTACACTTGCTCCTTCTCTTTCCCCCTCCTTTCCATCAGGCAAACCCCTTCCCTCACTTTTAACATGTTTCGTGTATTAGTGCCCTAAGGAAGATTTCCTTAACTTTTTTTTTTTTGCTTGAAACAAATTTGAAAACCACAAATACTAAGGAAGTTGAAATAATGTATAGACCCAGCAATTAGGAAGTACCTGAAGTGCATATATGAAATTTGTACCTAAAGTGCAAATACAGTGAAAATATAGACTGTGAAGTGAGAGAAATTCTACTATAACCAGTTAAGGATTGGGAACTGTGAAATGTCTTTTGACACCACTTCGAACTGCTCTGGTTGAAAGGATTTTAAAGATACCTGTTAGAAGGAAGGGTATTAAGATGATTCTGAGACCAGTTCTAACAGGTGTTGGGGAGTTCTCTCCCCACCCCCCATCCATCTACCTAAGATAGCATCGGATTCTACAGATAGAGGGCTTAGTCCCACATGACTGCTTTCTACTTCAGATATCAGTCACAACCCCAGGTTAGCATCTGTGCTTCTGACTGGCTATATACATTGGAGGTTCCAAGGACCCTGTCCTTGAATTTTGGGTGCCAGTTGCAAGTCCAGGTTTTAACCTGTACTTCTGGCTGACTGGCTAAATCAGAGGTTCCCATGGCCACCTCCCATTTTGGATTTAATCAATCAGCTTCAGGGTGATTCACAACTCAGGAATACATTTTCTTACATTTACTGGTTTATTGTAGAAGGATATGGTCAGGGATTCAGGTGAACATCCTCTTGAAAAAGATGCATCAGTTCAATTCAGTCACTCAGTTGTGTCCGACTCTTTGTGACCCCGTGGACTGCAGCATGCCAGGCTTCCCTGTCCATCACCAGGTCCTAGAGCTTGCTCAAACTCTTGTCCATTGAGTCAGTGATGCCATCCAACCATCTCTTCCTCTGTCATCCCTTCTCCTGCCTTCAGTCTTTCCCAGCATCAGGGTCTTTTCCAGTGAGTCAGTTCTTTGCATCAGGTGGCCAAAGTATTGGAGCTTCAGCATCAGTCTTTCCATGAATATTCAGGACTGATTTCCTTTAGGATTGTATATGGGAAAAGACACAGAGCTTCCATCAAACTCCATCCTTTTGGGCTTTTATGGAGACTTTATTACATATGTGTAATTGATTGAATTCCTGCCTAGTGATGATCAACCTCTCCCCTCTCAGGGCTTGAGGGGTGGGACTGAAATCTGATGTTAACTAAGATAGACTGAGTTCCAGCCCTCCAGTCACCAGATTGGTTCCCCTGGCAGCCAGACCTCATAGGTGACCCTGGGGCATTCCAAAAGTCACCTCATTAACATAACAAAGGATACCTTGATCTCTCTTACCACTTAGGAAATTTCAAGGGTTTTAGAAACTCTGTGCTAGAAATGGGGATGAATACCAAATATATATTTCTTATTATAATTCATAGCATCACAGGTATCCTGCTGGCCTGCCCAGCAGCCTCATTTTGCATGCATAAAACTGCTAGATTTAAGCTGTTGGAGAAAGTATCTTCCTGCACTAGGATTAAGTTGAGTTGGCATGGTGTTGAAGGAGAGCATAAATGCTAAGTAAATTGGTTTGGCACTCTTGGCAAGGCGCTGTGAACAGAATAGAAATTGGCACTGAAAAGGGGACCTTAGCAATGATCTAGTTTAACCCCTTCTGGGGACACTTGAGTCTGAACAAACCTTGCTGCTTGCAGCTTTCTGCCTCCCAGCAGCTAGAGCAGTGGTTTTCAACTGGTTCCAATTTTGCCCATACATGGGATACTTTTTAAAAACACTGATAATATCACATTAAAATTAAGAATTTCCATTCACCAAAATATATCATTAAGAGAGTGAAAGCATGTTCAAAGTGGAAGATCCAAGTGAAGGGATTATACTTGGATGGCTGTGTGTGTGTGCATGCATGTGTGCTTAGTTCCTCAGTCGTGTCCAACTCTTTGCAACCCCATGGACTGCAGCCCACTAGGCCCTTCTGTCCATGGGGATTCTCCAGATAAGAATATTGGAGTGGGTTGCCATGCCCTCCTCCAGGGGATCTTCCCAACCCAGGGATCAAACCCAGGTCTCTTGCATTGCGGGTGGATTCTTTACCATCTGAGCCACTGGATGTATATAGAACTCCAAATCAATAAAAAAAAGAAAGATAACCTAGTTTTAAAAATGGGCAAGAACCAGGCACTTCACAGAAGATTCTGTCCGATTATTAATGATCTGTGAAATACCTGCTGGAATACCACAACACACCCTGTAGTCAGAGTAACTATAATTACATTTTTGATGCCATATATTTACACGGGTTTGGAGCCAAGTAATCTTATGATAGAAATGTAAATAGGTACAACTACTTTGGAAAATTGTCATTATTTATTAAATTTGTGTATGTATATATGTGTATATACACATTGTTGTTGTTGTGTAGTGCTAAGTCATGTTCCACTCTTGTGACCCCATGGATTGCAGCTCCCAGGCTCCTCTGTCCGTGGGATTTCCCATGCAAGACTGGAGTGGGTTGCCATTTCCTTCTCCAGGGGATCTCCCGTCCCAGAGATTGAACCCATGTCTCCTGCATTGGCAGGTGGATTCTTTACCACTGAGCCATCTGGGAAGCTCTGACATACACACACACACACACACACACACACACACACACAATATTTTCACTCCCAGGGAAGCAACCCAAATATCTTTCAATAATAGAATGGATAAATAAACTATGGAATATTCTCCCCCCAACCCCCCTTGGGAAAAGATGTTTGTTTTGTGTTTTCTCCTCTTCAGATTGTGGAGTAAAGCTGTGATGGATATTACAAAATGATGAACATGAATATTTTGAGGGGCCCTGTCATTTTCACTTTTGTTTGCTTCACTGTCCTTTTCTTTTTCACAATAGTAGAAGATATTTATCAGTTTTCACAATGAATAGCCAGACAAAAAATAAAAGATAATTACAATCGCAAGTCACAATGATAACATGATTAACCTAACAATATAAAATAATTACATACAATTTAGGGGAGTCATTGAGTTAGACAAGGCTGTGGTCCTAGTGTGATTAGATTGACTAGTTTTCTGTGAGTATGGTTTCAGTGTGTCTGCCCTCTGATGCCCTCTTGCAACACCTACCATCTTACTTGGGTTTCTCTTACCTTGGGCGTGGGGTATCTCTTCACGGCTGCTCCAGCAAAGCACAGCCTCTTCTCCTTACCTTGGATGAGGGGTATCTCACCGCCGCGGTTCCTGACCTTCAATGTGGGATAGCTCCTCTAGGCCCTCCTGCGCCTGGAACATTTCACGCAAAGATGGGCTCAATAAAGGACAGAAATGGTATGGACCTAACAGAAGCAGAAGACATTAAGAAGAGGTGTCAAGAATACATGGAAGAACTGTACAAAAAAGATCTTCACGACCCAGATAATCATGATGATGTGATCACTAATCTAGAGCCAGACATCTTGGAAAGTGAAGTCAGGTGGGCCTTAGAAAGCATCACTATGACAAACCTAGTGGAGGTGATGGAATTCCAGTTGAGCTGTTTCAAATCCTGAAAGATGATGCTGTGAAATTGCTGCACTCAGTATGCCAGCAAATTTGGAAAACTCAGCAGTGGCCACAGGACTGGAAAAGGTCAGTTTTCATTCCAATTCCAAAGAAAGGCAATGCAAAAGAATGCTCAAACTACCGCACAATTGCACTCATCTCACATGCTAGTAAAGTAATGCTCAAAATTCTCCAAGCCAGGCTTCAGCAATACGTGAACCGTGAACTGCCTGATGTTCAAGCTGGTTTTACAAAGGGCAGAGGAAGCAGAGATCAAATTGCCAACATCCACTGGATCATGGAAAAAGCAAGAGAGTTCCAGAAAAACATCTATTTCTGCTTTATTGACTGTGCCAAAGCCTGTGACTGTGTGGATCACAATAAACTGTGGAAACTTCTGAAAGCGATGGGAATACCAGACCACCTAACCTGCCTCTTGAGAAATCTGTATGCAGACCAGGAAGCAACAGTTAGAACTGGACATGGAACAACAGACTGGTTCCAAATAGGAAAAGGAGTACGTCAAGGCTGTATATTGTCACTCTGCTTATTTAACTGATATGCAGAGTACATCATGAGAAATGTTTGACTGGAAGAAACACCAGCTGGAATCAAGATTGCCGGGAGAAATATCAATAACCTCAGATATGCAGATGACACCACCCTTATGGCAGAAAGTGAAGAGGAGCTAAAAAGCCTCTTGATGAAAATGAAAGAGGAGAGTGAAAAAGTTGGCTTAAAGCTCAACATTCAGAAAACGAAGATCATGGCATCTGGTCCCATCACTTCATGGGAAATAGATGGGGAAACAGTGGAAACAGTGTCAGGCTTTATTTTGGGGGGCTCCAAAATCACTGCAGATGGTGACTGCAGCCATGAAATTATAAGACACTTACTCCTTGGAAGAAAAGTTATGACCAGCCTAGATATTATATTCAAAAGCAGAGACATTACTTTGCCGACTATGGTCCGTCTAGTCAAGGCTATGGTTTTTCCTGTGGTCATGTATGGATGTGAGAGTTGGACCGTGAAGAAGTCTGAGGACCAACGAATTGATGCTTTTGAACTGTGGTGTTGGAGAAGACTCTTGAGAGTCCCTTGGACTGCAGGGAGATCCAACCAGTCCATTTTGAAGGAGATCAGCCCTGGGATTTCTTTGGAAGGAATGATGCTAAAGCTGAAACTCCAGTACTTTGGCCACCTCATGCGAAGAGTTGACTCATTGGAAAAGACTGTGATGCTGGGAGGGATTGGGGGCAGGAGAAGAAGGGGACGACAGAGGATGAGATGGCTGGATGGCATCACGGACTCAGTGGACATGAGTCTGAGTGAACTCTGGGAGTTGGTGATGGACAGGGAGGCCTGGAGTGCTGTGATTCATGGGGTCGCAAAGAGTCGGATACGACTGAACGACTGAACTGAGGGGGGTCAAGCAGAGTGATGTGCTAAGTGGAAGTGCATACATGCACATGTTTTCATCTGCTCAGCTAGTCTATGTTTTTTGGTTGGGGCATTTAATTCATTTACATTTAAGGTAATTTTCAATATGTATGATCCTATTACCATTTTCTTGATTGTTTCAGGTTAATTTTGTGTAGGTCTTTTCCCTGTCTTGTGTTTCTTGCCTGGAGAAGTTCATTTACCATTTGTTGGCAAATAAAGCTGGTTTGGTCGTGCTGAATTCTCTTTAACTTTTGCATCTCTGGAAAGCTTTTGCTTTCTCTGTCAAACGTGAACGAGAGTCTTGCTGGGTAAAGTATTATTCTTGGTTTTAGGTTTTCCCTAAACAAGAGTCTGGCTGGGTAGAGTATTCTTGGTTCTTCCTTTTCACCACTTTAAATATATCATTCCATTCCCTTCTGTCTCCTGGGGTTTCTTTGAGAAAATCAGCTGATAACCTGATGGGGAGTTCCCTTGTCTGTTAGTTGTCATTTTTCTCTTGTTGCTTTTAACATTGTATCTTTATTTTTTGTCAGTTTTGATTACTATGTGTCTTGGTGTGTTACTCCTTGGATTTATCCTGCCTGGGGCTCTTTATGCTTCCTGGACTTGGTTGACTATTTCCTTTCCCGTGTTAGGGAAATTTTCAGCTATTATCTTTTAAAATATTTTTTTGGGTCTTTTCTCTCTCTTTTTCTGGGATCTCTATAATGCAAATGTTGTTGCATTTACTGTTGTCCCAGGGGTCTCTGAGCAACAAACAGTTTCACTTTTCATTTTCAGAGGTCTCTTAGGCTGCCTTCATTTTTCTTCATTCTTCTTTCTATATTCTGTTCTGCAGCAGTGATTTCCACCATTCTGTCTTATGGATGTGAGACATCTGTAAGTGACCACAAGGTCACTTACCCATTCTTCTGCCTCAATTATTCTGCTCTTGATTTCTTCTAATGGATTGTTCATCTCTGTTTGCTCGTTTTTTTAGTTTTTCTGGGTCTTTGGTAAACATTACTTGCATCTTTTCTTTTTCCAACATCCTGGATGATCTTCACTGTCACACTTCTGAATTCTTTTTCTGGAAGGTTGCCTAATCTCCACTTCATTTAGTTGTCTTTCTGAGGTTTTGTCCCTTCATCTGGAGCATAGCCCTCTGCTTTTTTTCATTCTGATTAACTTTCTGTGGTGTGATTTTAATTCTAGCCTCTGTGGGATTGTGGTTCATCTTTCTTCTGTCTGCCCTCTGGTGGATGAGGCTGAAGGCTTGTGTAAGCTTCTTCATGGGAGGGACTGGCAGTGGAAAAACCTGGATCTTGCTCAGCGAGGCCTTGGTCTTTCTATACAAAAAAGATCTTCATGACCTAGATAACCACAATGGTGTGATTGCTTGTCTAGAGCAGACGTCCTGGAATGTGAAGTCACGTGGGCTCAGGAAGCATTTACTGTGAACGAAGCTAGTGGAGGGAGTGGAATCCCAGCTGAGCTTATTTCACATACTAAAAGATGATGCTGTTAAAGTGCTGCACTCAATTATGCCAGCAAATCGGGAAAACTCAGCCATGGCCACAGGACTGGAGAAGGTCAGTTTTCATTCTAATCCCAAAGAAGGGCAGTGCCAAAGAGTGTTCAAACTATTGCACGATTGCACTCATCTCAGTTGCCAGCAAAGTAATACTCAAAATTCTCTAAGCCAGGCTTCAACAGTATGTGAACCGTGAACTTCCAGATGTTCAAGCTGGATTTAGAAAAGGCAGCGAAACCAGAGATCAAATTGCCAACATCCATTGGATCATCGAAAAAGCAATTTTTCGATGCAAGAGAGTTCCAGAAAACATCTGCTTTATTGACTAAACTTAAAGCCTTTGACTATGTCGATCACAACAAACTGTGGAAAATTCTGAAAGAGATGGAATATCAGACCACCTGACCTGCCTCCTGAGAAATCTATATGCCGGTCAAGAAGCAATAGTTTGAACCAGATGTGGAACAATAGACTGGTTCCAAATTGGGAAAGGAGTAGAGTCAGACATGACTGAGCAACTGAACTGAACTGAATGCCATTTATATAATATTCAAAACCAGGCAAAGTTAATGTGTGATGTTAAGCCAGACTAATAGTCACCTTATGGCAGGGAGCAAGGGACGTGGTTAGTGGCTAGGGGGAGGCACAGGCATGTTTCTGGGGTGCTGATAACGTGGGATTTTTTTTTAAAACCTTGTGGTAGTTACACTGAAATGTTCACTTTGTGATATTCATATAGTTGAACATTTATGATTTATACCCTTTTATGTTTGTAGCTACGTTCTAGTAAAGAATTTTTTTAAATATTGACTGGTACACCTATTAGAAATGCTAAAATAATACATTACCAAGTGCTGATGAGCATGCAGAGTAACTGGAACTCTTAAACACTGCAAGTGAGGAAACGAAATAGTACCACCACTTTGCAAAACAGTTCGGCGGTTTTTTATAGTTAAACAGTTAATCACTTAACCGGTGATTCTATTTCTAGGTATTTACCCCAAATTAATGGGGACTTATGTTCTCATAAAAACTTGTACCTAGATGTTTCTAGTGGCTTTATTCATAATCACCAAAAACTGGAGGAAACAACTAGGGAATGGAGAAACAAGCTGGTACTCCCGTACTCTGGAGTACTACTCAGCAATACAAATACCAGACTACTGTAATGCAACCAAGTGGACACATCTCAGAATCATCATGCTAAGCAAAAGAAGCCAGACTCCAAAGGGTACATACTGTGTATTATTCCATTTATACAACAGTTGGAAAAGGCAGACCTATGTAGAGACCAGAGGGAGTAGATCGATGCCTGGGAATGGGTGAAGGGTTGACTGCAAAGGTGCCTTGTGTCTTGATATGATTCTACACGGTGTTTGCATCTAAACCTGGCTTTAAAAATCCTGACGCCTAGTACCCATGTCAGACCAATTAATTCAGTCTGAGGATGAGACTCAGGCACTGCTATTTGTTCTAAACATTTCCAGGTGATTTCACTCTATAGGGTTAGGGGCTGAGAACCATTTATGAGCTACATAAATCATCTAGGGAACTGCACAGAAACATTGGCTTTTGGCTTTGGGTTTCCGCTGTTCTCAACAACTGATTAAAACTCTAGACAGAGATCGAGCATCAAGTGAAGTAATTAGCATTTAAGGGGCTGAGGATTATTCCACCCTTATTCCATTGATGACTCAGACATTGGGCAGGCTTTTCTTTGGTTATTACTTTGCTGCTGCTGACATTGTTCATACTGGTGATTTCGAAAACCAGCATCAAGAAAGTGTTGACAGGAGTTTGATTTATTTAAACCATTGTATTTGAGATCATATCCTGGGCAGTACTTGATTGTTCCTATATAGCCGTGGTGTTTTCATCTTTTCTATAGTTGCTTTGTGAACGAACCCAATTTGGGCCTTTGGTCCAAATTATACCACTAGGTGTCACCAAGGAGTGATTAATGGGTAAACAGAGGGATCCAAGGATAAAATGTGATCAGAAAGTTTTGAAAGCTTATTTTTCAGACCTAAAGGGCTTTGAAGGAGGCAGGTTAATGCAGAGGATCTAGTGGAGGGCTGCCAAAGGTCTTAAAGAGTTTGCCCCCGCTTTTTAGGGAATCCTTGCTTTCTCTCATCTTAGGCTACTCCTGTAACCTCTATATTTATTAACCTTGACTTTGCCTTTGAGTTTTTCTTAAATGTTGGCATTAGGTGGCCACCTGTGTCATACTGCTTTCCCTGAGGCTGTTTCCTGTGTATAATTTTAAATTGACTCTTCTTCTGGTCTCCATTCCTCTCCTTTGTTGAATGAATATAACCTTTAGTCCCAGTCCAGATGTGAATTTCATCTCCGGCCTGTCCCCCAAAGTTAAGTCCTTGGTATGGGTTAAAATGCCCACTTGTCTCTTTAAACTTTAAATCCTGCATTTGCTTCAAGTCTATTTTAGGACTTGTCATCCCCACTTAGCATCTCTTAGCTAACTCAGCTCTACATGATATTCCTTTGCATTTATAGGCTGTTCTATGTGATCCCACATTTGCTTAAATATGCCCTTGTGTTTTTCTTTTCAGAGTCAGCTGCTAAAAGTTGTTTTCACATCTTCTGCTTTTGCACTCAGTATGTTTACCTTGCAAGATGCTGAACATAGGGTTGAAGTGCTTGTTGATAAATCAGCTGAGCCAGAAAATAGTAGTGAGCACTTGCATATACCCTTACATAATGCTTACCATGTGCCAGGTACTTTTTCTAAGTATATTACATATGTTACCTCATTAAATCCACACAAACACCATGAGGGAGACTGTTATTATCTTCCACTTGATAGATGTGGCAACTGGGGCCTAGAGAAGTTAAGAAACTTGCCTGAGTCATGCAACCATTAAGTAATGGAGCCAGATTACAAACCCAGGCAGTCTGACTTCAGGGTCCATGCTCTTAATCTCCACACTATGATTTAAACCACAGAAGTAAATATTGATCATTTGTTATATGCGAGTCACTGTGCTAAGTGTTTTGCGTGAATTATCTCAGTCATTCCTCACAGGAGCAGTATGAGGTAGGACCTGTACTATTTCACAGACAAAACTGATATACAAAGAGTAAATTGCTGAAGGCCATGCAAGTAGGAAGCCCAAGGTGGTTTATTTGAGCTATGAACCTAAGTTTGTATAAATCCAGAGTTCTGGCTCTTAACCTCTATGTTCTGTTACCCATCGAAAGTGAAAGTGTTAGTTGCTCAGTCGTATCTGACTCTTTGCAACCCCATGAACTAACTGTAGCCTGCCAGGCTCCTCTGTCCATGGAATTCTCCAGGTAAGAATACTGGAATAGATAACTATTCCCTTTTCCAGGGGATCTTCCTGACCCAGGGATTGAACCTGGGTCTCTTCCCTGAGGTTGTTACTTGGGTCAGATCCCACCTTCAGTTTGACCACAGTGCTAGGTGTTGGTACTTTCTTTCTTGGTTTGTGAGTTCTAGGAAGTGTTTTTCTGTTCACCAATGTGCTTAGGGGTCACACACATCCAGAGATAGTGCCTGCATGACTTTCTTGGAACCTCGTCATTAGAATGCTGCTGCCTTTACTAATAGCAGTTTTCTAGTCTTGGCCCTTTGCCCCTGGTTTATGTCAGTAGAGCTATTTGATTTCAGTTTCTTTTAATGCTACTGCATTTATTTGAGTAAATTCATCCTCCAGTAATAAGGTGATTCCTGCCTATTATACAGGCAGTTCTCTGAAGACATGAACCTCATATAGGTAATAAGCCAAAGCACTATTTGAAGAATCGTGTTTCTAAGAATGGTGGTTTATGAACCTTTCTTTTCTATTTGTTCTCAAGGGTTTTCTTCCTAAAAAGACAGAAGGTTTTGCAGCAGCCACAGAAAATTAAGAGGAGGAAAATCATGAAGCTTATTTTGTCTTTCTTTCCCTTTCCCCAGAGTCTAAATGGTGTCTGGCTGAACAGAAAACGTCTAGAACCTTTAAAGGTCTATTCTATCCATAAAGGAGATCACATCCAGCTTGGGGTACCTCTGGATAATAAAGAGAATGCAGAGTATGAATATGAAGTTACCGAAGAAGACTGGGAGAGGATTTATCCTTGTCTTTACCCCAAAAGTGACCAGATGATGGAAAAAAATAAGGGCTTGAGAACTAAAAGGAAATTTAGTTTGGATGAATTAGAGGGTTCTGGAGCTGAAGGCCCCTCAAATTTGAAATCCAAAATAAGTAAATTGTCTTGTGAACCTGGTCAGCTAGTGAAGTCACATGGGAAGGGTAAAGTGGCCAGTCAACCTTCTGAATATTTGGATCCTAAGTTGACTTCTTTTGAGCCAAGTGGGAAGACCACAGGGGCTCATGTTAACCCAGGCCCTGCAAAAGTTATAGAGCTTCATTATAAGAAGAAGAAAGCCTCAAATCCTTCAGCATCTCAGAGCAACTTAGAGCTGTTTAAGGTAACCATGTCCAGGATCCTAATGCTGAAAACACAGATGCAGGAAAAACAGGTAGCTGTTCTGAACGTGAAAAAGCAGACCAAAAAAGGGAGCTCAAAGAAGATTGTGAAAATGGAGCGGGAACTGCAGGATTTACAGTCCCAGCTGTGTGCAGAGCAGGCCCAACAGCAGGCCAGAGTGGAGCAGCTGGAGAAGACCATCCAGGAAGAGCAGCAGCACATCCAGGTACCACGCAGGAGGGAAGGACAAGATGCCCCTTGGGGTGGGCAGGCCCTTTGTGAGCCTGTGACCAGAGCTCTCTGTTTCTAGATCGGGGACCATATGTTTAGTGCCAGGGACAAGAGATGTAATGTGATCAGAAAACTGAGGTCTGCATGATGATCAGATCAGGAGCCAGAGTTGGGTTGTCAACGTGGGGTAAGGGGACTGGCAGAACCAGCCAAGATGCATGAGGTTGTAAAAGCTGAGGCATCTCAGAGCTGAGGTGAATTTAGAGAGAGGCTGGATGAAGGTCAAGATACCCCCAAATAGTACACTCCAGTTAAAGTATTAATTGTTTTCATGAGTAGTCTTCCTCTGCCCTGAGGCCAAAGCCAAATTCCTGTACCCAAGGCAGGTAGAGGTCAGCTGGTTACTCTGCCCTTGGTTTACCTGTTACTTGTTAGCTTTGTAGCTAACCTAGGAAGTGGGAGGCTAGAAAGGCAAAAATGTTTATTTCTGTCCTGAGTAGCCAACATGGGAGGGGGCAGATACACCATCACTCAGTTGTTGGGTTGAGTGCTACCTTCCACAGGATGTCTGCCTCTTCAGTAGGTAAAGTGACTGTCTCAGCTGTGTCAAGGTGAGAGTGACTGTGTCTGCATCCCTGAGTCATTTGTTTAGATGACCAGCTCTCGCACAGAGCTTCTCGGCTAGGGCTGATCCTGGTTCTGCTGAAAATGTCAGTTCCCATCTGGCCAGAACCACATGATTTACTCCCACCCACTTCCTCAGGTAAGACTGAATGTCAAGAATTCCCCATTGTTGACTTAGAACTAAGAAGGGCCGGTCAGGATTGAAGTGAATAAGCTTTTATCTTTCCTTTACTTTACTCAGGGTAAGAAACAACCACTTGTGTTGGCTTATTTCTGAACAATTTATAGATTTCATCTAAGCTCTGCTATCCCCTTGAACTGATGGTCTTAGCAAAGGCCATGGATTAAGTGGGTCTTTCTCAGGGTATACATTGCTTGTTTATGTGTACTTTTTTGCTGCCCTTTTCCAGCCTGGACTGGTTCTTGAAATTAATAGAGGGAGGTTTATCTCTACATATTTAGTGTATGACACCTTCACCAGAGCAGAACTCTCTTTAAAGGCTAATATGTTCAATAACAAGAGTTACTGTTAATTAATATTTGTGGCTGCTCTGAGCATGCTTCAAGATGTAGCTAGCTGTCAAATATTTTTCCATACTAAAAGGGTAAAGAAAAGCAAAAAGGACTCATTTAGGGAATTTCTCCAGGAATGAGAGGGTCATGTATTAATTGCTCATAGTGAGGTGTATCTAGTCCTTTATTACTAGCTGCATTTTCCTCTGTACCAAGCCCTAGGAGTTTATCCTACCCTTGCTGCTTTCTCAGAAGCTCATTAAACCCTTGTTATTTCACACAGATTTGGAGGGGGGAGGGGCAGGGTGGAGTGGGTGCACTGCACAGCTTGAAGGATATTAGTTCCCTGACCAGAGAGTGAACCCAGGTCTTCAGCAGTGAGAGTGCAGAGTCCCAACAATTTGACGGCCAGGGAATTCCCTCATAGAATTTTTTTTGAGCACCCAGGTTGCCTGGCACTATACTTGGGTCTGGGTGGTTATAAAGATGCTTAATGGTTTTTGTCATAAAGGAATAGATCTTGTTGAGACAAGATACACAGAAAATAATCACAGTAGTTTCAAAAGTCTGTAGATTTAGAGAACAATTTCCAGTTGGTGTATTAAGCGGGTAGGTAATTCTTGAGGAGGAGGGAAGGACCCAGAGGTTCTTGTGGAGGGTGCTGGATGTAGGGGAGTGATGATGTGGAAGACATCCACACTCGAGGGGGCCCTTGGAGGAAATGCAGCCAAGGCAGGCGGAGGAGGAACAGCTTATGGGCCAGAGGTGGGAAAGACGCGGAATGAGAGACAGAGTGGCCAGAACTGAGGAAAGAAGCATGGCGGAGCTGTGAGTGCCAGCCCAGGAGATTGTATTTCAGTTTAGATACTTGGTGATGCAGAAACTCTCAGTTGCCATCCTTTTGAGAGTCATAGCTTTAGCCAGTGAAGGGGACTTGGAGTATTAATCCAGAGTTGCTCCAGAACACCCTGAGTGGTGACTTGAAAAGGTGGCAGCCCTGAGATGTGCAGTGTTTGAGCAGTTTAACTCTGCTTAGGTCCCTTACTGCCAACAGCTTAAAGTAAAATGGGAGATTTTCCACTTCCTCCCTGCCCCCTGTTGTTTCCAGATGTCTCTGCTAGCAGGTCAGCTCTGCTTGTTACTGTATTTTGCCCCTTTCCCCACTTTCTGCAGGGAAGCCTTCCATTTTGTTTTTGGCTTTTCAGGGTTTGGAGAAAGAGGAAGGCGAAGAAGACCTGAAGCAGCAGCTGGCCCAGGCTCTGCAGGAGGTAACTTATGTTTGCTGTTGTCCTGAGATTATAGTGGGCGAGAGTGGGGGCAGCCAGGTTTCATGTGCCCACTGGCTGCCTCTGCTACTTAGCACACCCCTCTGCAGCACCTCCAGGCTGTAGACAGAGCAGGTGGCAGCAGCTCACAGCATCAGGTCTGAGATTTGGAACCTCACAGACATGCCAGACCTCAGCGTGAAAGCTTACATCTTCATCTGAGCACGAGATGCTCTAGTGAAGATGAAACGGAGCCTGTAGCAATTAGGAGGCTCTCTGGGAGAATGGCTGCGCACATTCAGAAAGGTGAGGGCAGCAGAGGGAAATTGTGAGCTGTGACTTGGCCACCAGGGCCTGCAACGCCTCTATTACCTCACTGTTCCTGAGCTGAAGCCATTCTGAAACCATTCAAGAATGTTCCAATTACGCATCTTAGGTTAGGTTGAGAATTTGCAGTTTACCAGCCACTGAAACATCAATTTACTAAACAGGCAAGACTCACAGGAATAAAATTATCCTAAAAGATTGCCTGTTCCTTGTTTAATTTAACTTTAGTACCTCGCTCTGTTTATTTTTTAATGAGTTCTTTTGCATCTTAAAAACCTGCTTTGTCTTCTATCAATTATGTGTGATGATTAGTAGTTTAAGTCAGGAGGTTAGTGTTCATATCTTCTTGAGAAAAATGAGCTGTTGGGTTAGAATTTGTTTCGAATTTGGTTCTTTTATTGCTTACCTATCTGTCAACCTTCTTACAGTGCTAACAGTCACACATTCCTGCATGCTTGGGAGTTTGCCCACTTTGATTTCCTTGGGTTCACAAACAGCCTTGGAAAGAATTAGGTGAAAAACCCAATCTTTCTGGAATTTTATTTTGTAAGCTTGTGTATTTTCTAGGTTGGGAGGGTGGGCATGTTTCCCATTTAGAAAATTATTAAATTAATATTCAGATATCATTTTGAAATTGACTAGAAAAGAGGAAGGTTCTGCTCTTGAAAATCCTTGAGGGATCATTAAGAACCTTGCACCCCCAACGCCTTACACTCTTCTGAGACAGAACGACTTATGCTGTCGTTGAGCATAAGGCACTTGGCCGTCCCCCTTCATTAACCCAATGCAGGACACTGTCAGGCCATGGTTCTCTGACATGCCTGGGGGCTCACCACCCTCAAATGAAACACGCTGGTTCTTTGTTTCACTTGATGGTCCTTCTGAAGCTGTTCTTTTTCATTTTCCAGACTTATAACAACTTGCCTTTACATAGAGATTTTAAAACTTTCCTGAGTGTTCTCATGTATGTCTTTGTTTTTTCTTACTAACCCCAATGTAGGAGGGGCACCTGTTTTCCCATTTTATAGATGAGAAAGTTAAGATACAGTCATCTAATTAGTAGTCAAGGTGAATACTAAGGACTTCTGATATCACTGACTTTTATTTTTTTTAAGCCCACGCATTTTAAAATGTATTTCTTTGAGTGATATCTTTTCAGAATACTTAACCACCTTCTTTAAAAAAGGATCTGAAATGAAATTTAAAATATAATGTATACGTAACCATTAGGGAGCTCAGAAATTATGTTTCATAGAAATGGAACTTCTTGATATTTGATGTAGGCAGTGAGTCATGGTAAATGAGCCATTAGCTCTTGGGCATGCCAGTTTCCAGAATACCAAGACAGAGTTCAGGCAGTGTTGCCGTATCAGCACATAGTATGTGATTTATAGAGTAAATAGGTTAAAGGTCTTTTTTTGCATTTCAATGAAAACAGTTATCTAGTTTTCCCGAATCCTGTATATCCCTAATTATTTCTTAAAAGCTGCTTCTAGTGCTGGGTAGCCTTAGAGTTAGTTACTAGTTCTTTAACATTGGTTCCTGGAGTCACTTGGGTAGCTTTTTAAAAAATGCACATCCCATATATATGTATAACTGATTCACTTTGCTGTATAGCAGAAGGTAACACAACTTTGTAAATCAACTATACCAATAAATTTTTTTTTTAAATGAACATTCCTGGGCCCCACGCCAAACCCACAAAGTCAGACTCTCTGGAAGTTCTTCAGTTGCTTTGGATGACCATGAAGGTTGGGTTATTTCCAGAGGGATTAATAGATTTGATGCCTTCCTTCCCCATCTGCTCCTTTCCCTGAAAAAAAAAAAAAAAAGCAGCATTTAACTGGTATGTCTTGGAGAAACAAAAACATTATTTTGAAATTGCCCAATCCATTAATCTCTTGAACCAAAGCTGCTGACAGAGGGAAGGACAGGCCTGGTGGCTAAAGGAACAACATAGTGCCATGCGTCTTGAGTGTGTATCTGCTGTGTTCCTGCAGTATCGGTTGCTGATGGAAGAGCTAAATCGCAGCAAGAAGAACTTCGAAGCAATCATTCAAGCCAAGGACAAGGAATTGGAGCAGACCAAGGTACTGGAAAGAAAAGGAGGTTTAGAATTTGGTTGATACATGCAACTCAGCATTTTCAACAGTGCAAGGATTGCTTTGGTGAATGAAGGGAGAGGTATGGCTATTCCCTGCCTCAAGGGAAATAATCTATAAAGTTATTTAGGCCTGTAGAAGGTTCTGCCTGTAAGACAACGTCTGTTTCCTTCCCTCATTCAGACGCGAAATGCTGGGAATGGTGCATTCTGCAGTCTGGTCCATTGTCTGTGGTAGATGCTCCTTCAGAGTGTCTCACTGACAGAGGCTAACGGGCGGTGTAGTCAAAAGAAAAAGCAGTTCATCTTGATGCATTTGTGTTAATTATTTCTCACATCCAATCAGTGACACTCTGGCGTCAGACTGGTAATAGAAGTAAATAAAGTGGCCTGGGTGTAAGAACACAGTGGGGAGCTGTGAGGCGGAGTCCCACCCTCACCCATACCCCAGGAAGCCGCTCTTCTCTGCAGCAGCCAGCTGCCAACCAGAAGTGTAGGCCCAGTGTTGTCAGATGCGAGTTTCCCACAGAAAGTGGAAATCCAGATGTTCATGTGACTATCCCAATTTTTAAGTGGTAGTAACAGGTTCAGTTTTTTGATACCATGAATGCCAAACTAAGTAAATAAGTCTGTAGGCTGGATGTGGTCCACAGGCCACCAGTTTGCTTCCTCTGATGGGGAATTAATGCCTGAGTCTGACTACATCTCTCAGCCCACCCTTCCTCAGGTACACATCTGGAGCAGATTACAGAAAGGAGAGGACTCTTTTTCCACTTGGTTTGCTATCCTATCCTCTATTTAAATCACGTAGTACTTTATTCCCCAGCCTCTAAGATGCCACCACATTTTTTAAATCCAGCAATTCGAAAGTTTTCAAGGAACTTGACTCTAGTTATAAATGGGCCCATTCCCTCTTCACTGTCCTGATTAGTCTCACAATCTTTGCTTTGATAAGAAGAGAAAATAAAACACGAAAAATAACCTCTCAAATACACCCTCTTTTGGCTTTTCCTCTCCCCACTAGGGGCACTTAATAAATGTTGACTTCAAGAGAGCACATCTAGATCTTCCTTGCAAAGGGTGTCCACAAGCAGTCTGTCTCTTGGGGAAGGCACAGGGAAATTGCACGGCAGGAGCGGGAAGTAACAAGCATCACAGAGCATGAGGCCTGAAGATACTTCAACAGGCCATCTCTCCAGCCTCCTGCCTCCAGGCACCTTGGGTATTATCCTTATTTTGTAGGAGAGACATCTGTAGAGAACACAGAGGACCTTATACACTAATTCAGGCTTCCTGCCTTTATGGACTGTTCCTCATTTCTTTCTTATCCAGTGAGCTCTTGGCTGCTTAGGATGATTTTGTATCCCCTCTGAACTGCAGTGTGCTATAGAATACCTAATGTCTCATTCTGGCCTCGGATGGTCAGTGGGGTTGGTATGCTGACTTCAGTTTTTCTCATTTGGTTATTTTTGGGAAGGAGACCGAAACTGCAATACCAATACATACTTATAAAGTCAAGAAAGGAAAAAAAAGGACGACAGTGCCCTATATTAGAAAGCAGTTCTGAGAAGCAATAATCCTTGGGGCAAGAATTTTATTCTAGTGTTACTACGCCAGGGTGAATTTTTAATTTAGATTCTTTCTGAAGCCTACTGCATACTATTAATCCTGCTCTGTCCTGTCCTGCATTCTTATTAGTTCTCCCGAATGACAGGTGGGGTTGTCTGTCTTTGCAGGAAGAGAAGGAGAAGGTGCAAGCACAGAAGGAGGAGGTTCTTAGCCACATGAATGACGTGCTAGAGAATGAGCTCCAGTGTATTATTTGCTCAGAATACTTCGTTGAGGTAATGATGAGCAGTGGCTCATGCCTTCTCACTCTCCCACCCCTGAATGGAGCCTCAGCTACACACAGACTGCACAGACTGCTTCTGCTCTAGGGTAACAGTCTGAAGAGATTTTTCCTCCAGGAACTTACTGTAGCTATTTGACTTCAAAGTGGCTGCTGGAGGTGGCCACTTCTGACTTGTCTTTGTGGTCTTCTTTACCTCCACTGGCTTTTTTCTTACTTCATTTGTTCTTGAGTTCTTTTTTTGGCAGAATCAGTGTTTGGGGCTATAATAAAGCCTTTATCTTTTTGTTGTTGAGGGAAAAACACTTTGGTTTTGAAGAACCATCTAGGGGCTGCCCCACCCTCCCACAGGTCAGAATGTCATATGTTTCCTACATTTCCAACAACTATGTGCTGTTGGGTTTTGTGGGTTTTTTTTTTTTTTTGCCTAGTGTTGAGCCTCCTGCAGGTTTTTTTTTAACCTCCTGGGATCCATTTGATTCTGGCAGAATCCAGAATTAGATGGCATTAGAAATTTGAAGTATCAGAATAAAGCTACTCAATAAAGCTAGTCTTTCTTTGCTCTGAATGGACACAGTGCTGAGAGTGGGCATGCAGTAAAGCCTTTGAACAAGGGGGTAAATGTCACTGAGGTCTGCTCACAGGATTCAGTGGCCAAATAGAACATTTTTCAGGGACTCTGAGGCTCCTTATGAAAATGAAACAGCACGCCTAGGATTTCATTTGTTATCCTGTCTTCTTTTTGCATAGACTCTCTTATTTTCACAAATTCTATCATTTGTGTCCAGTTCATCTTACACAACAAGTGTTAAACTAAAGTTGTTAAATGATAGAGCTTTTCAGACTCATTTAAAAAGAAAACGCATACACACACAGCTTCCTTTTTGTCTGGTGGCCTTTAGGGAGATTGGGTCTGTTAGCCTCCTGAAAAGTCTGTCCTGGATAGACCTGCTTCTTTTGCTTTGGATCTACTTTGACTTCAGATCATAATTTCCCCCATAGTTTGTAGTCATTTGATTCCCTACTTCGGAGAAACTCAGTACTGTTTCGACATGACTTATGCACCATAGTAGAAGACGACAAAGAAAGGGGTTGGAATAGGTGATGAGTTAGCCAACCTGGAGCGTAGTGTCTGCACAACATGTAAGAGACAAATAACTTGATCTTTGTTTGGTTTACAGCATGTGCTGACCTTTCCTGCTGGTCCTCTTTTAAAATCAGTGTTGGGTTAGAGATTTCGTTTGTCAGCAGGTTTTTAGTCCTGTTTATAAGAATTTTGTCTCATTCTTTATTTTTACTTTTTTTTCTTTTTTTGTATGTCTCATTCTTTACTGAGAATGTTTCCTAGTTGGCCTTCTGGCTTCCACTTGGCATTTGGAAAAATAATATAAAGTTTGCGTTATTTCCCCCTGCTTTCCCAAAAGCAAGAAAGAAAACTTTTTAGCTCCAGAAAAAGTTGTATCTTAGGAGATGTACAAAAACAAGAGTAATGAAGAGTATGGTTTATGTTTTGAAAAGTGATAAGGACCTTGGCAGAAAGCTGACCATTGGGGTTGCTCAGGAGCACCTCAGATACGGGCCTTTTTCTGCTTTCTCTCTTCTCATAGGCTTATTGATATTACTTAAGGCACTATCAGTTGAACCCATTACATTTTTTCCTATTTTGTTTTTAGATTCTTTTTCCCTAGCCTAAGTTCTTTTACATATACTTTTTAAAGCTTCTTTTGAGTAGAGACAAAGGCCTCCTACCATTCTGTATACTGAGTATTCACTGTGTGAATGAAAATCGAGGTTCTAATTCACCATTAGGACATACATCTGTTTTTTCTGAGAGAATTAGTGATGTATGTGTATCAGACATGCACATATTTTCTAGTCCTGCTTAAGTCCAGTGACGTTTATTTGCAGGATAGCTAAGCCACGTTGGCAGTGTGAATTGAGTTGGTAGAACAAAATAAGACAAATCAGCCTACCTGGAGCCTGAGTTTGAGCTTAACTTTGAGAGAGAAAACAAATAATCTAACATGAAACTTAAAATTTACAGTTCCTAGGAATGATTCTGATACCCTTTGTAAGGCCTCTAGATGAAGTTATGGTTAAATTTCCATTTCATCTTGATAACTCCTTTCCTAACTCTGAGATCACAGCGGCCCTCGGGGAGTGAGCGTCACAGTTCTGATGTGTGTGTTCACATTTCCGTTATAGGCTGTCACCTTGAACTGTGCCCATAGTTTCTGCTCCTACTGTATCAATGAGTGGATGAAGAGGAAAGTAGAATGCCCCATTTGTCGGAAGGACATCAAGTCCAAAACCCGCTCCCTGGTTTTGGACAATTGCATTAGTAAGATGGTAGACAATCTGAACTCAGAAGCGAAAGAACGACGAATTGTCCTCATCAGGGAACGAAAAGGTGAGTGAGTATGAAAAGAGGTGAGTCCCCTCAACAGACTTAAAGAGTTTTTTGGATCCAGAAGTCAGGTAAATGGTTCTTGAGCTTAAGAAGGAGGTGGAAGTAATGGGGGAAAGTAAAGGAAGCTAAAGGTAATAAACATGTAAGAAACAGTTGAGGCAGAATGGAATATTTGAGCAGCAGGAAATGGGGAGGCTTAGGTGTTTGTGTCTTAGTTATGGGATGAGAATTCTCAAGATAGGATTAGAAAAACACACGGGTGGACAACTTACAGTGTTAGTCACTAGATGGGGCTGTCGTTCAAGACAGTTTAGTTGCTCTCGGTAGGTTGCAGAAATCTTGGGTTGGGTACACAATAAATTATAAATAGGATGTGTACAAGTCAAAGATTCACAACTTGGAAAATGCCAAAACATATGAAGAAAACATATATAGGTTTTATCTGTAAGAGTCACAGCTTAACTACACAAATTGGGCATAACGTTAAGCCAAAAAGAGATTAATTTAATCCTACTATGTTAACTTTACTAGTACTAGTTTGACTCAGTCGTGTCCGACTCTTTGTGACCCCATGGACTGTAGCGCACCAGGCTACTCCCTCCATGGGATTCTCTGGGCAAGAATACTGGAGTGGGTAGCCATTTCCTTCTCCAGGGCATCCTCCTGACCCAGGGATCGAACCCGGGTCTCCTGCATTACAGGCAGATGCTTTAACCTCTGAGCCACCAGGGAAGCATGTTAACTTTGGGTGTCTTAATATAACCTCTTAGCCACCAAGGAAGCATGTTAACTTTGGGTATCCTAATAAACAAGTTTCCCAGAGAGTTTGAATAAAGAGATTAGGGAAGTGGGGGTGGGTGAGTTTCCTCAAGGAACCATACTCCCATAGAGAGTATCTCCTCCTCTAACACAAGTGATCTCATCACACTTGGGGCCTGCTCTGTTGAGGATTGCAGAGCCACTCTGCTTCAGACTTAAATGTCCTTGTGGCAAAAGAATGTGTCCTGGGCAAAGCACAAGGAAACTAGTGGATCAGAAGAATTGTTATTAGGCAGGGATGAGAGTTCAGAGGAGGAGGGTAGGATCTGATTATCATGTTGAGTCCCTTAAGAAATCCTGTACAGCGCTACCCTCTGGGAAAGCTCAGAGCCAGAGTACTGAGAGGTCAATTGGTTGCACATAAAGGGCCAGTCAGAGAAGACGAATCAAAAGCTCACTGCCCTTCCAGATGTTTCCCACCACCTGGCCATCGGGAAGCCATGTTCATGGATGTATTTGGATGTACCCTTTTCTGAGTTAAGAGAAGCCAAAGGCTTAAATGCCACACTGCTAAGAACAGGATCTTCTGTCTATTGCTTTCTTTCTCCTAGCCCTTCAGCAAATATCAACCTCTTTGAATCAGGCCAGAAATCTGATGCTGACTTGTAAGCAGCTGTAGTATGGAATTGGCCCTTGGTTGGTGAGCCATTGCAGGGGCAGCAGACCGATCACAGGGTAGGTGTTGAGCCTGTTTTGCCCAAGGAAGACATTCTGACCTTTGGGAGGGTAGGGCAGCTCTCAGGTGGTTCTTTGAAATCAAAGTATTTTCTGCTTTTTTGACAATTATGTGCTATTGGACTTTGTGCCCAGTTTTGAGTCCCTATAGGTGTTTTTTTTTTTGTTTTTTTTTAACCTCCTAGGAGCCACTTGATTCTGGCAGAATCCATTGCTGTTTCTCTCTACCTCTCATCAGTCCTTAACCATTTATAGGAACATTACACTAGGCACTGGAATAAAGAGATAAGGTATTATCTCAGCTCTCACAATCTGTGGAGGGGACAGAAAAAGAAAAGCAAGTAGGTAGTGTGCAAGTTCCATAATAGGGTGCTGAAAAACTGCAGAGGAGAGGACATTCAATTTGACCTGGACAGGTTAGAGGTATGGAAACAAGCTTCACAGAAGAAGTGACATTTGAATTGAGTTCTAAAGGCTCTAGGGATGATGCTTTCCAAGCAGAGGAAAGCAGCACAAGCACAGAGGCGTGAGAAGCAGTGAGCTGTTTGTTCCTCATAGGGCCCCGCTTGGTGGCCCAAACAGGACATGATGTCTGCCTGGTGCCAGAGGAGCATGAGGACAGCCAAGGCTTAGGCGGTGTCTGCTGAGGTGTTGTGAATGCCTTCTGTTTCCTTCTCCCTTTCTGAGAGGAATGCTGACTTGGGAACCCAGATTTGACCAAGTCTGTGAGCTTAAGTTTGCTGAGTCTGTGGGTGGGTGGGGATACCCATGTACTTTCTTTTTTTTGCTTTTTGGTTTTTGGAGGCTATTGTTTTTATTTTTTTCTTTGAAGTAAAATTGATCTACCTAGTGACTTGATATTTTTATACGTTACAGAATGATCACCATAATAAGTCTAGTTACCATCTGTCACTATACAAAGCAATTACAGTATTAATGATTATATTCCCTGTGCTGTACATTACATCCCTGTGACTTAATTTATTTTGTAAGTGGAAGTTAATTTCCTTCCCCTGTTTCACCCATTCCACTATCACTCTCCACATTCCCGCTATCACAAACCACCAGATTGTTCTTTGTAGATTGTATTTATAAGTCTGTTTCTGTTTTATTATGTTTGTTCATTTGTTTTTTAGATTCCAGATTTAAGTAAAATTGTATGGAATTTCCCTTTCTCTCTGATTTATTTCACTTAACAGAGTACCTTCTAGGTTCATCCATGTTGTTGCAGATGGGAAGATCTCATTCTTTTTTATGGCTGAGTAGTAGCCCCTTGTGTGTGTGTGTGTGTGTGTGTGTGTATTTATGTATGTATCATTTCTTTATTCATCTGTTCACGGGCACCTATTCTTTCTGTATCGTAGCTGTTGTCACTAAGGCTGCAGTGAACATTGGGGGTGCATATGTCTTTCTGAGTTAACGTTTTCATTCTCTTTGGATAAATACCCAGAAGTGGAATTGTTGGGTTTTATGGTAGCTCTGTTTTTAATTTTCTGAGGAACCTCAATATTGTTCTCCATAGTGGTTGTACCAGTTTACATGCCCACCAACAGTGGAGGAGGGTTCGTTTCTCTCCACATGCCCATATAGACTTTCTTCACCCAGCCCACTGACTAGGTTTCTTCTCAAAAGTCCAAGCATGGTAGATGCATGCAGCCACTGGAAAGAGAAAGAGGGACCCTGTGTCCTAAATTCATCTCTGACTCCCCTCACGCAGAGTTAATACTGCCAGGTGGATAATATCAGACCCCTCTTCTCTCTCCGAAGGCTAAAGTAGGTGCCTTTTTGGTGACACTGGGAGCCGACGAAGTAAACCGAGTCGGCCTCCCTGATGCACGCACTGGCTGTGAGCAGCTCTGGCAGCAGTCTCGGCTTCTGCAGCTATCGCAGCAAGTGCAGCTTTAAGGTTTTCTCCAGAGACAGATGGAGGTGCTGAGGCCTGATTTAGGGAAACAGGTGCCAGAGCCATCAGCAGCTTCAGTGGGCTGCAGTGTGGAGTTCAGAGGAAATTCTCAGTTCAGATACCAACCTTCTTTGCCAATTGAAAGCTGGTTTAATCCCCAGTGCATGGGAATTTTTTTTTTTTTTTGCATGGGAATTTTTAAAGGACCAAATGTAGGATCTGGAAACTAGAATTGGCAGGCCTGTAATTGTCACTGTTCTGACACTGGCAGGGCCGTTTTCCTCCTGGGTAGGGGAGCGCTTATCACAAGTTCAGAGAGGTGGGTCTGCCTGTCTGATTTCACCAAGAGCAATGCTACTCCAGGCCTGCCTGGCTGGTTGGTGTTTTCAAGGCCCAAATCCCCACGGGAGAGTAATGCTTCATGATTGATTAGCCATAGATCCTCAGTAAAGTCTGTGAGGCCAGATTATCCAGAAGAGGGGAGGAGGAGGAGAGTGTTCGGGTGCCAGATCGTGTGTTGGAGAAAGGGTGCCCTGGAGCTGGGGCAGATAATGAATGTTAAGTACGTGTCGCATGAGTAATTGCAGCCCTCTGGGATATTGACATGAGGTTTTTCTGAAGGAAAGACATTTTGCGACATGAGCTGGGGAGGTGCTGGAGCTGAGTCTTCTGTCAGTTGCCCCCCCTTCCCCGTTTGTTCTATTCTCATCAAGTGTTGGTTGGTTGACATGATTGTTAACATTCTCACTTTAAGCTTTCCCTCGGAGTTTCTTTGGGTTGTGCTCAAAAAAGAAAAAAGTAAATTATCTAGAATAAAATCTTGCCGGTCCTTTAGAACAGGAATTTTCAGTCCAGAGACTTTTTCAAATTGCAGTTCCCAGCTCCCTTGGTAGTGTAATATGAAAGTAAGGCTGCTAGTGGGAGTTGTCCATGGCCTTTTGGGGGTGTTGAGGTGGGGAGAAAGGTTTATGGACCACAGCTTTCCTGAATCTGTGAGAGAGATGTCCCCAGAGATTGGTGGTCTTTAGGAAGATTGGCCCAGGTGAGATCACATAGCCTGTGGCTCTTGCCAGCTTCCTATAGGCTAGGAGGAGGGTGATCCAGACACAGGACAGGAGAAACTCTGTCTCTGAAGAGAGCACCTGGCAGGCTTTCCCTGGCTATTACCCATCATCACCTGTTGAAAGACAGAGCCTCATAAAGGACTATGTAGGGAATGGCAGCAGTAACAGTGTCTGCCAAGTTGAACTCATCCAGAGAGAATACTTGTTAGCAAGATGTTTTATTTTATGTTTTTTTGACTCTACTGTGTGGGTTGCAGATGAGATCTTATTTCCCTGACTAGGGATTGAACCCAGTGCCTGCGGCAGTGGAATTTCAGAGTCCTAACCACTGGACTGCTAGGGGATTCCCAGCAAGTACCCAGTCCTGCACCAAGAACCTAGAAGGTCACGTGCATGAAGTCAGCATGCCCATCTGGTATAAGGACAGTGTTTGTCTAAGATAAAGTGGTTCTCAGCAAGATTGGCATGGGGTGGGGCTAAGTGTCCACATACATGCACTCATGTAGTTTAAAATGCTGGACTCTTAAAAATTTATCCTTTGCAAAATTATCATGGGATCAAAAATTAGCAGATTTATTAATAGAAGCTTTTAAAAAAAAAAATTCTCCATCACCACGCTCTCATTTTTGCCCCTCCCTTTTTCCTTCCCTTCTCTTTTGTCACTTATTGTTGTTCCTTGCCTTGTCCCTTGATGGATGTCTCATGCACAACCCTTATTATTCCCTTATATATAAATGTAATAACCCTTTCAATCTGCCTTCCAAAGCATTCCACACCTTAATCTCAAAGAAAGTCTTGAGATTGCCTTTGGTGTAAGCCAAGATCCCTGCTTCTCTGGGATCAAGGAAGCAGAAGCTAATGGAAAACACTAGAGTCCAGTGAATAGCCCCTCCCACCCCCTCCCTCTCTGGACAGACTTTGAAGTGGCACCTCTCCCTGCCTGTTGCTGTATATGTATTTCCTTCCTTCCTCCAAAAGGTATTAACTGAAGACCAGCTTTGTGCCTGGCACTCTTCTAGGTATGAGGAATAGAAGAAGTGAAAATCTAATTAGTTAGATGTGATTTGTGCTTTCTCGCTAATAAAGCAAGAAAGGGGCCAGGAGTGATGGGAAGAGTGTTGGCAGTTCTTGATAGGGTAGTCAAGGTAGTCACTGAGGAGAAGGTGGTATTTGGGTGAAGTTCTAAAGGCAGTGGCCATGCTGCTGTCTGGGGAAAGGGTTTTGGAGGAACAGCATGGAGGCGACGTAGCAGGAGTGGAACAAGCGATGGGGAGGAGAACAGGAGGTGAGGTCAGAAGGTTGGGCAGAGGGCAGGCCGAGTAGGGATTTATAGGCCTTTGGAAGGACTTGAACTTTTACTCTGGAAGAAGAGATGGGTGGGCTGTAAGCAGAGTGATGGGATCTCACATCTGTTCTGATTCACCGTGGCTGCTGTGTGGGGAAAGGCCTGAGGAGGGCAGCAGGGAGGCCAGGGAGGGAAATGCAGGCTCCTCCTCTATTTCTTTCTCTCTCTCTCTCTCCAAAGGAAAGAGATTGCTCTGAAGACGGTGCTCCAGGGGCGTTGACAGACTGCCAGGTACTGGGAACTTCAGATGGTCTGGAAGATTCTCTTGGACGGTCTTGGGTGGCTCTGAGAGCATGGGATGGAGCCACTGGGACAGACTGAGTTAGGAAACCCTCCATCACGAGCCTCTGCCTGGGCCGTCCCTGCTGCCACCATTGTCTGAAGCCCCGACTGCTTCAGGGTACTTGATAGACTCTGTTCACTACATGTTGTATGGGTTATATATTTCTGTTGTACTTTTTAAACTTGTTGTTGTTATTGTTTGGGTACCTCAGAAGCACCTCTGTTGACATTCGTTTGGGACAAATTGGGCATTACCCCTGTTGCTGCCCCCAAAGGCAAAGGCAGCCTCTATTTGAGAGGATGGCATACCTCTTCTTTGTGAAAACAAGATGTCATTTCCTGAAAATAAAATGTAAAACCGATCAGTTGCTCAGCTGGGCTTTGGTATATTTATCTTCCTTTCCTTCCAGCTCCAGACAGTCTCACAAGTAAACACTGGCAGCTCATAAATCGCAACCAAGAAAGTCACTGTATCAGATGATATACTCAAGTGAATGTCTGCCTCAGAAGCCAAGCCCAAGATCGTGACCGCAGCATATGGCTCTGTTAAGCCCCTGACTGGCATGTCTCCTTTTCATTTCAGAGATGAGTCACCGCTTCCTGGTTTTGGGATGGAGTGAATTCCCTTCTTTCAGCTGGAGTTCCAAAGTATCTGTTTTACCTAATGTCAGAAAACACAGGCATGATTGAGAACCTGATATGCTTTTTAAAAAAAAAAAAAAATTAAAATCCATTTCTCTTTTGCTGCTTTCCTGTTTTAAACAAAACTAGTCTGATGTTTGGGAAACAGAAGCGTAGGAAAACCTGTGGTATCCTTGGTTACCAGTGATGAGAAGGAAGGAAAACACAGGAAGCTGCAGAGTAGTTATTCAAAACAAGGATCGCCAGTAGGAAACTGGTTGTGCATTATGTCATCCAGTGATTCGTTTCCAGATGGAAAAGTATTTTCCTCTCCATTTTTACGGCCTGCCTGTAGAACCTTTCTTTGCAGTTCTTTATTTATATTACAGGTATTTCATAGTGATGGTAGGTTTTTCCATTATTGAATCTTCTGTATATTGGGATTCTGGTGTCCCTAGTCTTCACTTTCATCTTTCTCAACAGGATTACCGATTGAAATACTGGTGCTGTCAAGGAAGAATACGTTAAACATAGAAAATAATACTTTAAAAACCACCATATTTTAAAGCAATTATCCTCCCAATAAATAAAAATAAATAAAATTTTTTTTAAAACCTTAAAAAAAATAGCCGTTTTAACCAAATCAAAAAACTCTGGAGAAATAGAAGGAAGATTACTACCATCTTGATGTAACAGTCTCCTATTTATCTCCTGTCCATGTGTTCTGTTTATATGTTGCATGGGATATAAATATTTCTAGAATTGTACAGATAAATACTTTTTGTAGAAAGGAAAGGTGCTTTTATCAGAAAAGCTGACAATCTGGGGAGATGGTAGACTCATGTCCAGAGACCAACTCCAAAAATTCTGGTTAGCTATGACAGCTTATTTGTTTTTTTTATTTTTTTTATTTTTTAATTAAAGTACAATTGATAAGTGTTGTTACTTTGCAGTGAAGCGAAGTGAAGTGAAGTCGACTGCTCAGTTGTGTCCAACTCTTTGCAATGCCATGGACTATAGCCTACCAGGTTCCTCCACCCATGGGATTTTCCAGGCAAGAATACTGGAGTGGGTTGCCATTTCCTGCAGTTATCTATACTTTCTGTTTGTAATATTCTTTCCCATTATATTTTATCATTGAAAATAGTTCTCTGTGCTGTACAGAAGGACCTTGTTGTTTATCCATTCTCTGTATTATAGCTTCCATCTACCAACCCCAGCCTCTCGCCCAGCCCCTCCCGTAATCCCTTTCCCCTTGGCAACCATAAGTCTGTTTTCTGTGTCCATGAATCTGCTTTGTGGATAGGTTTGTTCATGTCATATTTTAGATACCACCTTTAAGTGATAGCATATGGGATTTCTTTCCTTTTCTGACCTACTTCAGTTAGTATGATTGAAGTACATCTGTTTGCATCCATGTTGCTGCAAATGGCATTATTTCATTCTTTTTTTATGACTGAGGAGTATGCCATTGTATATATGTATCACGTCTTCATCAGTTCATCTGTCAGTGGATATTTAGTTTCCATATCTTGGCTATTGTGAGTAGTGCTGCTATGAATATAAGGGGTCCAGGTATCTTTTTGAATTAGAGTTTTGTCTGGATATATGCCCAGGAGTGGGATTGCTGGATCACACAGTAATTCTATTTTTAGTTTTCTGAGGACCTTCAACACATTTTTCTATAGTGGCTGTACCAACTTACATTCCCACCAACAGTGTAAGAGGGTTCCTTTTTCTGCACATCTTCTCTTACATATTATTTGTAGAGTTTTTAATGATGACCATTCTGACCCCGGTGCAAGGTGGTACCTCATTGTAATTTTGATTTGCCTTTCTCCAATAATTAGCAATGTTGAGCATCTTGTCATGTACCTGTTGGCCATTTGTACTTTTTCTTTGGAGAAACGTCTAGGTCTTCTGTCCATTTTTTGATTGAATTGTTTGGAGGTTTTTGTGTCGAATTGTATAAGCTGTATATTTTGAAAGTTAACTCCTTACTGGTTGCATCATTTTTATTTCTGTTGCCTTGGGAAGACTGACCTAAGAAAACATTGGTACAATTTATGTCAGAGAATGTTTTGCCTGTGATCTCTTCTGGGTGTTTAATGGTGTTATAAAGGTGAAAGTGAAGTCACTCAGTCATGTCTGACTCTTTGTGACCCCATGGACTGTAGCCTACCAGGCTCCTCCATCCATGGGATTTTCCGGGTAAGAGTACTGGAGTGGGTTGCCATTGCCTTCTCCAGGGGATCTTCCCAACTCACGCCTCGAACCCGAATTGTAGATAGACCTTTACCCTCTGAGCCATCAGGGAAGTCCTTAATGGTGTTAAGTCTTTAAGCCATTTTGAGTTTACTTTTGTGTATAGTAAGAGGGTGTGTTCTAACTTCATCAATTTAGATGTGGGTCTCCAACTTTCCTGACACCAGTTGCTGAAAAGACTTTTTCCCCTTGTATATTCTCACCTCCTTTGTCAAAGATTAATTGACTGTAGGTGTGTGTGTTTATTTCTGGGCTCTCGGTTCTGTCCCATTGAGCCTCACATGTCTGTTTTTTTGTGCAGATACCGCACCGTTTTAATTTACTGTAGTATTATCTGAAGTTGAGAAGGTTATGTGTCCTGCTTGCTTCTTTTTCTTCAAGATTGCTTTGGCAATTCTGGGTCTTTTACGGGTTCACATAAATTTTAGGATTATTTGTTTTAGTTCTGTGAAAAATGTCATGGGTAATTTGATAAAGATTGCATTTAATTTATAGATTGATTTGGGTAGTATGGCCATTTTAACAATGTTAATTCTTCCAATCCAAGAATATGGGATATCTTTCCATTTCTTTGAGTCATCTTCAGTTTCCTTTATTAATGTTTTATAGTTCTCAGTGTAGAAGTCTTTCACCTCCTTGGTCAGGTTTATTCCTAAGTATTTTATTTTTTGGAGTGTGACAGGTATTGTTTTTTTTTCTCACATCGCCTTTGTGGTATTTCATTGGTAGTGTAAAGAAATGCAGCCGATTTCTGTGTGTTAATCTTGTATCCTACCTTGCTGAATTCATTTATAAGTTCTGGTAATTTTCTATGGAGTCATTAGGGTGTTCTATGTATAGAATTATGCCCGGCTTCCCTGGTGGTTCAGTGGTTAAGAATTCATGTCATAATGCCAAGGACACCGGTTCGATCCCTGGTCCGGGAAGATCCCTGGGTGCCTTGGAGCAACTAAGCCTGTGCGCCACAACTACTGAGCCTGTGCTCTTGAGCCCATGCTCTGCAACAAGAGAAGCCACCACAGCTGAAGAGTAACCTCTCTCTGCCACAACTCGAGAAAGCCCACACGCAGCAACAACAACCCAGTGCAGCCAAAAATAAATCAATAAATCAACGTAAAAAAAAAATCATGTCATCTGCATATAATCATCTGGTAATAGGGTCACATGTTTTGAAATCATCTGGTAATATGGTTACATGTTTTGAAATCAGAAGATACAAAAGGACCTAGGGTGAAAAGCCCATCACCTTTATCCCCCAGTGATACTTCCCTGCACAGAGGTGATGAGTGGTGCTGGTTCCTCGTATATTCTTCCAGAGATGTTCTCTGTCTATACAAGCAAAAACATACATGTAAGCCTTCTTTCCCTTCTTTTCCACAAATGGTAACAAAGTATACACTGCTTTGTACCTTGCTGTTTTCGATTACATCTTGATGATTGGTCCATGTCAGAACGTATGGGATCTGCTCTTTCTGTGTTAACAGCTGCCTATTACTCTGGTATGTGTTTGCACCATAAATTTGTTTTTCCAGGTTTTCTCTTTTTAAATCTAAGTTGCTTTAAACCCTTTACTCTTTCTTCATACAACTCTCAAAGTCCTATTAAATATATCTCAGAATATATACTTTCAACTAAAACAAACAAAAAATAATGGCAATAAAAATGACATAGACCCCATAAAGTGGTATATGAAGAATGAAAAAAAGGAAATCTGGAAATTTGCCTAGTGGGAGTTCTTTATTAAAATCAAGGAGTTACAGTCTTTAAAAAAAAATTATGGATGTAGCTTTTTTTAAATGTTAGTAATGGTCTAGTAAATCTGGTTCCATAGTAATCTGACTACTTCCATCTGCAGTTCCAATAATCTACTTTGAAATAAGAACAGAATCTATTAGGCTCCCAGTTCCACCAAACCCTACAGTACAAAGCTTCAGTAGAACCAAGGCAGAGTATCCAAGGTAAAATCAGTCTGCTCCCAACCAACCAAGAAAAAGATAGCACTTGGTATGAATAGCCATTTACATTTTGACAAGATCCACGCTTGAGAAAATCAATTTCATTTCTAGTAAGATTTGTGTCATTGCCACTAAAATCCTTATAATTTACGTTGCATGGTATATAATTGTGTTGGGTGACTACAAGTGAGCTGTATAGTTAAAACTATAGTTAACTGGTTCTTGCATAGTCAAGTGGTTACCATGCTGGAGAGTTCCATGGACAGAGGTACAGTCCAGGGGTTCACAAAGAATCGGACACGACTGAGTGACTAACACTTCCACTTTTTTTTTTTTTTTTAACCATGTTGGGGATTAGTAGCTTCCCTCTTTTTACTCTGTTTTAAAACAGTGCTGCAGGGAACACCCTTATACATCACTGGAGGAAAGATCCTCAAAGGAGACAGATCTCAACTCAAGAGCCTAAAGGCTGTCTGCAGAGACTGATCTCACAGAACGATCCTTCTCTTCCTTGGCTGTTGGACACAGTGACTGCAACCTCTACTTCCAAAACACATGTTTCAAGGGTGCACACAAGTTCAGAAAGTGAGTTCTTAAATAAAAAAAGGCTAAAAACTTGGGTTTGAATCCCAGTCCTGCTATTTGTAACTGTATGACCTTGGGCAAGTTACTCAACCTCTCTGAGCCTCAGTTTCTTCATATCTAAAATACCCTGATCTGTTATTGTGAGGTCTAAATATTCCAATTATTGCACTGCTCAGAAACAAACTTAAATGTTCCATTATTAAAGGACACAAACCAAAAATTAACCCAAACTTTTGCATCGTTTCCCTCAGCCACAATATGTTCTTTTCCTGAAGTGATATCTAATATGAAACACCATCTCCATTTTGCTTGCCTAGGAAGATATGTGGTAACTTTTCTGCCTCGCAGCGCCAAACCACAGTGTAGCTGAACCCCACCACTGTGCATTCTGGCTCTAATTAAAGGCATGTTCTCTGCAACAGGGCTCTGAGAAACTGGGTAAAGAGGGTTTGTTTCAGATTCTGGCTTTATTAAGCAGATGAATGCAGCCAGCAAGCTCTGTGAAGCGCTTTGCAGTGAGTGGCAGGTGTCTTGTATCCATCTGATTATGTTAGCCTAGAAAGGGCTCACTGTACCTCTAGGCAGTCTTCATGCCAGCAATCAGACTCTGCCAGGGTGGGGGACTTTGCCCTTTGTGGGTTGGATAGCTGGATACCTGTCATCTGATTTTCTGATTGGAAACTGCTGTTTTTATAGAAGGACTTAAATCCTCTCGTTATCTCCAGCCCTTCTCTCACTACTTTCTGCTCTGTGAACAACCATCCAGGCAGTCACCACAGCTCCAAGAGCGCCTGGGATGGGCACCTCTCTCCAACTGCCTGTTTGGCTTTTTATAGCCTGACTCTGTAGGATCTCCTCACTTCCTATCTGAAGATAAATCAGGCGTGCCCTAGGTTTGTCTGTCTCAACAACTCATTCCCCTAGGCTTCTAAAAAAGAGTCTACAATTTATTTGACATAAAAATTAAAGGAAGGAATGTCTAACTTGCACTGTGGTCCTAATCTAAAAAGAATCTAAGATAGTTAAAATGCCGGTATCGCTGTCTCTTACCCAGAAAAGCAGTGTTGTTAACAGGTGCAGGGCCTGATCTGAGCAGAATGCTACCACTGGACTGAAGGCCAAGTGCTTGTTCTTCTGAACACCAGAAAACTTCCCAGCTGGTCAACTCTTTTAACTGTTTCCATCAATGGGGGTTGAAGCAGTAAGAGCTCCTGAGGAGAAGATGGGACCTTGTGTTGATGAAAAGTGATGAACTGTCTTGTTTATCTGATTCTTTCATTTTAGATGAGCCTATGAATCCTGCACAATAAATACACAGATGCTGGAATTCCTTTGTCTGCAGCATCCCCAAACAGTGTGCCCACCAGGGGTTACCCAAGCTCATCAATTTAATCTCCAAGCAGTATTTTCAGCTTGTTGCTTTACCAGAGTCTAATCTGGATCCCCACGTCAAGTCCAGTTTCCAGACCCACTCTCCCTGCTGCCCATCTTCCCCAGGACCTGTGAATACTCGAATCTCGAGTGACTTCTCAGTCATCTAGTCGCTTATTGAATTCTGGATGTCTCCAATTCAGCAATAGTTGTTGGATGCCCGTTTTTTACTAGGTCCTGCTCTAGGTGTTTATGCCCCAAACAAAAGAAAGAAAGCCATTGTAAGCTACATTCTAGTAAAGAGTCAAAAGATCAAAAGCTTCCCACAAAGGTTTTATCAGATCCTCTGGAAGTGGTTTAGCAGTGCTGCCTACCTAAAAGCCAGCATAGTGGGTGTGCCTTCATCCATACATTTCCAGAGATGGGATTTTGGATAAGGGGGTCCTATGGCAGTGAAGAGGGGTTGAAGTGATGGAGCTTGGATTCAAGCCTGGTTAGGGTGGAAAATGAAGACAGGAGGGAGGTGATAATTACACTATAGATGAGTCCAGGGCCTGTAGGAGGTACCACAGGATCAAAGAACAGTATCTGAAAGAGAGAGCTGGGAGTTAGAGAACTGATGTGTGGATTTAGTATTTAAAGCCTGGAATATTTCTGCAACCAAACAATCATGTTCTTATCTCAAAATAAGATGATGGGGCTTTGCTTCATAAGCACACTCCTTCATGAAAGTAACCTCACTTGTTTTAATTATATATGTGTGTTAGTCACT
Source organism: Redunca redunca (assembly GCA_006410935.1). NCBI lineage: Eukaryota > Metazoa > Chordata > Mammalia > Artiodactyla > Bovidae > Redunca > Redunca redunca. Next base: position 190,308 of record SJYQ01040067.1, read on the forward strand.
CAGTCGTGTCCAACTCTTTGTGACTCCATGGACTGTAGCCCACCAGGCTCCTCTGTCCATGGAATTTCCCAGGCAAGAATATGGGAGTGGGTTGCCATCCCTTCTCCAGGGAATCTTCCTGTCCCAGGGATCGTACCTGGATCTCTCACATTGCAGGCAGGTTGTTTACTATCTGAGCCACCAGCTAAGCCCCTTTAATTATATAGATCATATGTATTTTGTTAATATTATTGTTTTATTTATGCAATAAATTTATTTAAATAATATTATAATTTATATATATTTCTATGTTATATGTTGATACATTGTTCTTATGGATATATTCTTATATATTCATTTGTAGATAGCATATTTTAAAGTAATATGTAAGAGCTTCATTTTTGAGGATATATTTTTACTTTACTTCTTTATCACCCACTTTGTTTTCCACCTTAATCTCCAGCTGCAAAATCTTTGGTTCCTGTCCTATTCTTGCATCTATCTCACCTATATTTGTCTCTTTTGACTATTCATCACCTAGACTACTTTCATATTAATAACTAATTCCCTTCCTTATGAAGCAAAGCCCACTTCCCCACAAAGAAGCTGAAAGTACTTGCTTTCCCAGAATTCCTTGTGGCTAGAGCTACATACATAACAAGGATGCCTTAATTTGGCACTCAACCTGTGAACTGGGAATGGGATTTAAAGATGCTGGGACCAGCAGAATCATGTTCTGTGAGAGAGGTGGCTGATAAGTCATTTCTAGAAGCAGTTGTGACAGTGGTGCTTGCAGGATGGTCCCTGGTCGAGGGTATCTGCCATATAAGCTCTGGTGTGTGTGCCAGATGCTGGGGGCAGTACTGACTATAGAACCACCCAACTGGTTCTGTAGTACAATTTCGGGTGTTACTACTAGCCGTGTAGCTGCTAAACCTCTTTCTGATATATCCTTTTAATCCTTTCAATATATTCTTTTTCTAATTACTGTACCCAGAAGTCATTTCTGTTGCATACACCTGAGTCAGAAGACTGACACAGCCTGGTCCAGCCTTGCCTTAGTCCTGTGAGCTGGCCTGTATCCTTCCAAAACATTTTCTTTTGGTTTGAGTTGGCTGCATCAGGTTCTATTGCTTGGGTAGGTGGCAGATGTGATGGGGAAGAGTCTGAACTCCGAGTCTACCTTTTACTTGCTCTGTGATCGTTAGCCAGTTACCCAACTTCTGTGGGTCTCAGTTGTTGTTCAATCGCTTAGTCGTGTCTGACTCTCTGCAACCCCATGGACTGCAGCATGCCAGGCCTCCCCGTCCATCACCAACTCCCGGAGCCTGCTCAGACTGATGCCCATTGAGTTGGTGATGCTATCTAACCATCTCATCCTCTGCTGCCCCCTTCTCCTCTTGCCTTCAGTCTTTCTCAGCATCAGGGTCTTTTCAAATGAGTCAGCTCTTTGCATCAGGTGGCCAAAGTACTGGCACTTCAGCTTCAGTATCTGTCCTTCCAGTGAATATTCAGGGTTGATTTCCTTTAGAATTGACTGGTTTGATCTCCTTGTTGGCCAAGGGACTCCCGAGTCTTCTCTAACACCACAGTTCTAAAGCATCAGTTCTTTGGCATTCAGCCTTCTTTATGGTCCAACTCTCACATCCATACATGACCACTGGAAAAACCATAGCAATGACTATGATGTCTCTGCTCTTTAATACACTAAGTTTGTCATAGCTTTTATTACAAGGAGCAAGCATCTTTTAATTTCACAGTTGCAGGTGCCATCTGCAGTGATTTGGGAGCCCAAGAAAATAAGGTCTGTCACTGTTTCCATTGTTTCCCTATCTATCTGCCATGAAGTGATGGGACCGGATGCTGTGATCTTAGCTTTTTGAATGCTGAGTTTTAAGCCAGCTTTTTCACTCTCCTATTTCACCTTCATCAGGAGGCTCTTTAGTTCCTCTTCACTTTCTGCCATAAGTATTGTGTCATCTGCATATCTGAGGTTACTGATATTTCTCCCGGCAATCTTGACTCCAGTTTGAGCTTCATCCAGCCCAACATTTCCCATGAGGTACTCTGCAGAGAAGTTAAATAAGCAGGGTGATAATATACAGCCTTGACGTACTCCTTTCCCAATTTGCAACCAGTCCGTTGTTCCCTGTCCGAATCTAATTGTTGCTTCCTGACCTGCATACAGGTTTCTCAGGAGGCAGGTAAGGTGGTCTGGTATTCCCGTCTCTTTAAGAATTTTTCACAGTTTGTTATGATCCACACAGTTAAAGGCTTAGCATAGTCAATGAAGCGGAAGTCTCAGTTACTAGCTCTAAAAGATAAGAGGACACTTCCTTCTGACCTGCTCTGGTTATAGGATTTGGGTGACCTCTCCTTCAAAGGTCTGTGCTGAGTATGAGGGACAGCTTGAACTGCTCATTGTTGATGCCACCCCTCCCTGCTGCCCATGGAAGTTTCTCTCTCTCTGTCTTTTAAATTTTATCTTGTCTGTGCTGGGTCTCTGTTGTGAAGCACTGGCTTTCTCTAGTTGCAGCATACTGTCTCTAGCGTGATCAGGCTCAGGAGCTGAGGATCATGGGCCTCGTTGCCCTCTGGCATGTGAGATCTTAATTCCCTGACCAGGGATTGACCCCCATGTCCCCGACATTGAAAGGTGGATTCTTAACCACTGGACCACCAGGGAGGTCCCTGGAAGCTTCTATTTTAAGTTCATAACATTCTAAAGCAAATAGATTTATCACCTCTTCTCTTCCATTCGTCGTCTTCCCTTCAAAAACACTGGGTGAGACTGGGACAGTGGACATTCTGGAAGTTAAAGGAGATGAGAGACTAAGGGGAATGGAAGGAACTTCCTAAAAGCTCCAGGAGGAGAGACACATGTGTCCTTAACGTTATCCTCTTGCAGATGGCTTCTTACAAGGAGCTTCCTCAGCCAACATACTTCGCATCTTAAGTGCCAGGTCCTGGGACAGAGTGCACCATGCTCAGCCTTTCCTCTTCTCTTCTCAAAATCCTTCAATAAGCTTTCTAAATAAGTGCCTAGTCTTTGCTCTTTTCTGTTCTAATCCATGCCCCATACCTTATCCCAAGGTGGCTTTCTAAAGTATACATGAGGTCATGTCTTGGCCCCGTGTATCTCCATGAGTCATGGGCAAATGAATTACATTTTCCAAGCCTCAGTTTTCTCATCTATAAAATGAGGATAGTAATACCTATGTCATTGTTGTGAAGACTAAATGAAATGGTAAGTATGTAGCCTGGAGCGTAGTGCCTGGAACACAGCAAGAGTTCCTGCATTAGCTATTGCTATTACTACCGTTATTGCCCGGGGTACACAGCTGTCTGGTCCAGTGGTTGTGAGCGCTTGCCAGGCAGGGAGTCAGACACAGCTGGCTCTGTCTTTACTCTTCATATGAGCTTCGGCAAGTCAGGTTACCTCTCCTCATTTCCTTTCCATGAAATGAGGATAATAAAAATCCTTCCACTCAGGGTTTCTGTGAGGGTGAAATGAGATAGTATATGCATTTCAGAATTAGGTTAGGCTAATAGAGGGCCCTAAACAAGCCATTACCCCTACCCGCATAAAAGCTGAAGGGTGGCTGAGTTGTTACTAAGGACTCAAGTTCTTCCTGTCTCTGTCCTTCACCATCCTTGGGGGTTGCCTAGTAGCCCCTGACAGCAAAAGTTTTAAGACTTCCTGGAATTTCCACCCAACAACTTCTAATTGCACATCATTGTCCAGCATGTAGTATAAAGTCACATCTAGCTGCAAGGGAAACGAGAATCGAAGTTTTTCAGCTGGACAAATTGCCGCTCAGAATGAAATAGGGTTCCTCAAGTCATTCTGCTGACAACCATACAAATGAGCTTGGAGGTAGATCTTCCAGCCCAGTCAAGCCTTCAGATGGCCAATGGCTTGACCTCAACCTCATGAGAAACCAGTATTACTGAGCTAAGTTGCTCCTACATGCCTCACCCTCAGAAATGGTGTGAGATTCTGTTGTTTTAAGCTACTAAACATTGGGGCAATTTGTTATGCAGCAATCAATAACTAATACAGTAGACAACAAGCCACAGAATATTAGATTATCTTTGTCACCAATAGGAACCATAGCTGTTTAAATATATTTAAGTTGCTGTAGATATTTTAAAATATTATTGCTACTCATCCTTCCTTCAGAATTACAGTATTATTAGATTTACTATTAGATAATACACAATTTCCTTTAGGATTCATTCAGTCCTAAAGGAAATCAACCTTGAATATTTATGGAAGGACTGATGCTAAAGCTTCAGCTCCAATATTTTGGCTACTTGATGTGAACAGCTGACTCATTGGAAAAATACCCTAATGCTGGGAAAGACTGAGGGCAGGAGGAAAAGGGGGCAACAGAGGATGAGATGGTTGGATGGCATCACCTACTCAATGGACGTGAGTTTGAGCAAGCTCCAGGAGATGGTAAAGGACATGGAAGTCTGGCATGTTGCAGTTTATGGCATCAGAAAGAGTTGGACACAACATAGCGACTGAACAATGACAACAATACATGACTACGCTCTTGCATTTTTGTGTTATGTAGTTGGCTGGCTACTGGGCAACTCTGAACCTAGGGATCAATATGTTTCTCACACTGATAACTGATATATTTGTTGCTTTTGAGGAATTTCTATCAAAACTTGTTGATCAAACAAGATCAAACAGAGGAGGTAAGTTGTTTCCATTGTTGGTTCAGGTTTTGCAAACCAGACAGTCCAAATGAGAATTTTTAACACTCCATAAGGCAGCTTGACCTTTGGTAATGTGAGCAAGTGTACAGTCAAGAAGTGTGTTGTTTTCAAACCTGGCTAATGGTTGAAGTAACTGTTACTGGATATTATTTAAGATAATTTAGTAGTGTTAACACAATATAGGCCATGTTACACATTCTGCAAGTAGCACAGGTGCTTTTGTTTTGCACTGTAAACTCTCTTTGTACATTGTCTGTGTTTCGAAGTAAACGTATAAACGAACACATAGTAATTGTACAGGCTGTATTTGCACAGGCTGTATTTGCATATTAATTTTCCTTAGAAAATACTGAGAGGTCTTTTGTTTATTTGTTTGGCCTAGCTGTGTGGCTTGTGGGATCTTAGTTCTCTGACCATGGATCAAACCAGTGCCACCTGTAGTGGAAGCTCAGAGTCCTAACCACTGGACCACCAAGGAATTTCCCTGAGAATTTAAGAAAACTGGAGGCAAGATATTCAGATATGGCCAAGTGAAGAGATCGGCATCTCATTTACCCCAAAAGAAACTGGGACAAAAGCAATAGTTGACATTAAGAAAAAATGACAAAACACCCATTTCATTTCCCCAGAAATGAAACATACATCATATAAACGTACAAACCAAATCATACAACAATCTGAGAAGCATTTATGCTTGAAAAACTGCTGATGAACCTCAGGTGAGAACAGTGGGAATCTGTGATTTTCTGGCCTGAGGCTGCTCCATCACTGTCTCCCTCAGTTATTTGATACAGAGGTTCTAAATTTTAAGACAGTCAGGACCAGCACCTTCTCTGCTCTGGTTAGTGGGGACAGAGGATCGTGATCAAAAACACCCAACAGTGTTGTTGATGAAGGGACAGTCTCAGAGGTAGCAGTAAGGAGGGCCAGTGGCTCTACCATCTTAAGGTTGTAGTCTTGGTTGGGGCAAGCTTCCAGGATGAAGCTGTGTGCGTGCACAGAGATAAGAGAGGGCCCAATCAGCTACACACTCCTGGCCAACCCTGAGGTTGTGTATGTGCAGAGGAAATACAGAAGGGCATAACAATAAGTAAAAGCTGGGTAAGAGTGAAAATGGTGGCCTAAACTATGAATGCACTCCCCCCATACACGGATCTGTCAGTAGAGGACAGAAGGTTGTTTAGCGGCTTGAGGTGGTTGGACACAAGCTCCGTTTGATCAGTGGCTAGTCACTCAGTTGTGAAGTACATGAGGCAAGTACTTCAGGAAGACAGAAATAAAAATAACTAAAAAATGACAGAAGGTGTAGCTGTATTCTGCTGGAGAGACAGATTTCATGGATTTAGCCCAGACAAGTTACTAATCAGAGAAACAATAAACAGATAAACAAACAGAAATAACAGTAACCTGCAGGGGGGAATTAGAATTCAGACTTGCTACAAGATATTATCTAAAATGTCCAATTTACAACAAGAACAGCAACAACAAATTATAAGACACACAAAGAAATGGAAATGCATGACCCATACTTGGAAAAAAACAGTTAATATAAATTAACTCTGAGTAACTATGATACTGAATTTAGCAGACAAAGACTTCAAAGAGGCTGTTATAAGGATGTTCAAAGAACTAAAGGAAATTATATTTAAATAATTCAAAGAAATTATGATCACAATGAATCAATAATAGAGATTCTCAACAAGGAGATAGAAATAATAAGAACCCAAGGATATTCTGGAGTTGAAGAATACAGTAACAGCCCCAAATAATCTATAAAACCAATGCAATCCCTATCCAAATGCCAACAACATTAATTTTTTTTTTTGCAGAAACAGAAAAATCCATCCTAAAATTCATATGGAATCTCTAGCAATCAAAATGGTATGGTGCTGGCATAAAGATAGATGTATCAACCAATGGAATAGAATAGAGCAGTGGTTTGACACATGGGATGAGTTTCATAAAAAACATTTTTTCCATGGATGAGGGGAGATATAGTTCAGGCGGTAATGTGAACTATGGGGAGTGGCAGATGAAGCTTTGTTCACTCGCCTGCCACTCACCTCCTGCTGTGTGGTCTCGTTACTAACAGACTTCGAATTGGTACTAGTCTGTGGCCCAAGGATTGGGGACCCCTGCAATAGAGAGCCCAGAAATAAACCCATATGGTCAAGTGACTTAAAAAAAAATTTTTTTTTTTAATTGTTGGCTGCATTGTACAGGATGTGGGATCTTAGTTTCCTGACCACGGATTGAACCCCTGTCCTCCAAAGTGGAAGCATGGAGTCTGAACCATTGGATCACCAGGGAAGTTTCCATGGGTCTCCATCGTCAAAAGATTGTAAATGATTTTTGACAAAGATGCAAGGACCTCAATGGGATAAGGACAGTCTTCTGAACAAGTGGTATTGGAAGGCTTTCCTGGTGGTCCAGTGATTAAGAATCTACCTTGCAATGCAAGGGACACCAATTTGATCCCTGGTCCGGGAAGATCCCACATGCCATGGGGCAACTAAGCCCGTGTGCCACAACTGCTGAGCCTGTGCTCTCAAGCCCAGGAGCCACAAATACTGACCCCACGTACTACAACTACTGGAGCCTGTGCAGCCAGAGTCCATGCTTGCTGGGAGAGGCCACTGCAATGAGAAGCCCACACCTGCGCCTGGAGAGTAGCCCCCGCCTGCCGCAACTAGAGAAAGCCCACGTGCAGCAACAAAGACTCGCCACAGCCAAAAAAATAAAAGTAAACAATAAATCTTAAAAAAAAGAAGCAAGTGGTGTTGGCAAGACTGAGCATCCACCTGCAAGAAAAGGAGGTTGGACCTTTACAGCACCTACGACAATGGACTCAAAATGGATTCAAGACCTAAGGGTAAGAGTGAAACTATAAAACTCTTAAACTATTACAATATAGGAGAGAATCTTCATGCCATTATACCTGGCAACAATTAGTTGGATATGATATCAAAAATGCAGGCAACAAAAGAGAAAATAGATAAATTGGACTTCATCACAATTAAAAACTTTAGCTTCTTTACAACAGGTTTGCTGCCAGGATAGAGGTGTCATGAAAACCACCATTAAACCTAAGCAAAAACGGGAAAGGAAAAGACCCATATCAACATCGTTGTCACTGAGCATGTAGATTCAGGAAAGTCCACCACGACTGGCCATCTGATCCACAAATGTGGCAGGATCGACAAGAGAACAGTTGAAAAGTTCGAGAAGGAGGCTGCCGAGATGGGAAAGGGCTCCTTCATGTCTTATGCCTGGGTCTTGGACAAACTGAAAGCTGAATGAGAGCATGGTATCACCACTGATATCTCCCTGTGGAAATTTGAGACCAGCAAGTACTCTGTTACCATCACTGATGCCCCAGGACACAGAGACTTCATCAAAAACATGATTACAGGCACATCCCAGGCTGACTGTGCTGTCCTGATTGTCGCTGCTGGTGCTGGTGAATTTGAAGCCGGTATCTCCAAGAACTGGCAGACCCGTGAGCATGCCCTTCTGGCTTACACTCTGGGTGTGAAACAACTAATTGTTGGAGTTAACAAAATGGATTCCACTGAGCCACCGTATAGCCAGAAGAGATACGAGGAAATTGTTAAGGAAGTCAGCACCTACATTAAGAAAATTGGCTACAACCCCAACACAGTAGCATTTGTGCCATTTTCTGGATGGAATGGTGACAATATGCTGGAGCCAAGCGCTAACATGCCATGGTTCAAGGGATGGAAAGTCACCCGTAAGGACGGCAATGCCAGTGGAACCACCCTGCTTGAAGCTCTGGATTGCATCCTGCCACCAACTCGCCCAGCTGACAAACCCTTGCGTTTGCCCCTCCAGGATGTCTATAAAATCAGTGGTATTGGTACTGTCCCTGTGGGTCGTGTGGAGACTGGTGTTCTCAATCCTGGCATGGTGGTCACCTTTGCTCCAGTCAATGTGGCAACTGAAGTGAAGTCTGTAGAAATGCACCATGAAGCACTGAGTGAAGCCCTTCCTGGGGACAATGTGGGTTTCAATGTCAAGAACGTGTCTGTCAGAGATGGTCGTCGTGGCAATGTGGCTGGTGACAGCACGAATGCCCCACCCGTGGAAGCTGCTGGCTTCACAGCTCGGGTGATTGTTTTGAACCACCCAGGCCGGATCAGTGCAGGATATGCACCTGTGCTGGACTGTCACACAGCTCACGTTGCTTGCAGGTTTGCTGAGCTGAAGAAGATTGATCGTCGTTCTGGGAAAAAGCTGGAAGATGGCCCTATATTCTTGAAATCTGGTAATGCGGCCATCGTTGATATGGTTCCTGGCAAGTCCATGTGTGCTGAGAGCCGCTCTGACTATCCTCCCCTGGGCCGTTTTGCTGTGCGTGATATGAGACAGTCGCTGTGGGTGTCAAAGCAGTGGACAAGAAGGCAGCTGGAGCTGGCAAGCTCACCAAGTCTGCCCAGAAAGCTCAGAAGGCTAAATGAATACTATCCCCAATACCTGCCACCCCAGTCTTAATTAGCGGTGGAAGAACGGTCTCAGACTGTTTGTCTCAATTGGCCATTTAAGTTTAATAGTAAAAGACTGGTTAACGACAACAATGCATTATAAAACCTTCAGGAGGAAAGGAGAATGTTTTTGTGGACCCTATGTTTTGTGTATGGCAGTTTAAGTTATTAGTTTTTAAAATCAGTACTTTTTAATGAAAACAACTTGACCAAACATCTGTTACAAAATTTGAGACCCATTAAAAAAAGTTCAGTGAGAAACCTGTGTCTTCTTTTTGTTAACATTGTAACTCTCTATAGTACTACTCTGGTGAAACAATTTTTGATTTATAGGTTTGTATTTCTAGGGTGGAGCTTCAGGTTTGTTAACCTTGTGTTGAGAACTCATCTGTTTGAATCACATCTTAAGCATTGGTACAACACTTTCTAGGTTAGGACAGATGAGCAAAGAGTAAATATGTTTTATATGTAAGCTGGTTTGTAAGGTCAGATTCTATGGTATAAGAGCTCCCATTGCATATAAAATTTTGTATGGTTACATAAATAATGAGTAAATCTATGTCATTTAGTTTCCCAGTTATGAGGATGTGCATTCACATTTATAATATTAAGTAGTTAATCTAAAATGTGAGGCTTAAACAGTATTGAGTACTGCCCTGCTAGAGTTAATTGTATACAGATTCTAGGAAAAATAAAAGATGCCAGAAGCTAAAAAAAAAAAAAAATTAAAAACTTTAATTAATCAAAGAATGAAAAGGTGGCCTGTGGAATAAGAGAAAATATTTACAAATCATATATCTAATGAAGAATTAATATCTGGAATATATAAAGAGCTCCTATCATTCAGTAAAACCCCCAAAGACCCAAATGAAAAATGGGCAAAGGACTTCAACAGGCATTTCTCCAAAGAAGATATGTAAATGACTCATAAGCACATGAAAAGATGTTCAACATCACTAATCATTGTGAGTCGCTCAGTCGCTGCTCAGTCGTGTCTTTGTTAGGCCATGCACTGTAGCCCGCCAGGGTCCTCTGTCCATGGAATTCTCCAGGCAAGAATACTGGAGTGGTGAGGCATTCCCTTTTCCAAGGGATCTTCCTGACCAAGGGATCAAACCTGGATCTCCTGCATTGCAGGCAGATTCTTTTACTGTTTGAGCCACCAGGGAAGCCCCCAGTCATTAGGAAAATGCAACTAAAAACCATAATGAGATTGCAGTGTCACTTCATTATCACCCCCATTAAGATAGATATTATGAAACAACAACAAAAACACCCCACTAGAAATCCCCAGAAAATAACAACTGTTGGTGGAGATGTGGAGAAACCGGAACCTTTGTGCATTGATAGTGGGGATGTAAAATGGTGCAGCTGCTATGGAAAATAGTATGGCATTTTCTAAAAATATCAAGTATAGAATTAGCATATGATCCAGTAATTCCATTTCTGGATATATACCCAAGAGAATTAAAAGCAGGGAAACGAGCAGATACTTGTATACTCATTTCCCAAGAAGTCTATTCATGATAACCAAAAGGTAGAAGCAATGTAAGCACCCATTGATGGATTAATGAATAATCAAAATGTGATATACATATATATATAATGGAATATTATTCAACCTTAAAAAGGAAGGAAATTCTGACACATGCTACAACATGGATGAACTTTGAAGACATTATGCTAAGCAAAGAGAGTCACAAAAGGACAAATATTGTATGATTCCACTTATATGCAATACTTAGCATAGGCAAGTTCATACAGATAGAAGTATGGTGATTTCCAAGGACTAAGGGGAGAGGAGGAATAAAGAGTTATTGTTTAATGGTAACAATTTTGGGAAGATGAAAATGTTCTAGAGATGAATAGTGGTGAAGGTTGCACAACAATATGAATGTACTTAATGCCACTGAATTATACACCTTCAGAAATAGTAAATTATATGTAATATATGAGTTACCACAAAAAGTATAATAACTAAATGAAAAATTCATTAGAGGGGCTTAGTAGCAGATTCTAGATGGCAGGAAAAAGAATCATTGAACTCAAATATAAATTCATAGAAATTATCCAACCTGAGGTTTTTTTTTTTAACTGAAAACAATAATTGGTGGTCAAAGACCCGTGGGACAACATCCTACAGACATTAGACATACAACATATGTCTAATGGTTGTATCCAAAGGGGAGTTGAGAGAATAAGGGGCAGAACTCTTTTTTTAAATAATGGTCATAAACCTCCCAAATTTGAAGAAAACATGAATCTATATATCCAAGAATACAACAAACCTTGTGTGTTAATCGCTCAGTTGTGCCTGACTCTTTGCAACCCCATGGACTGCAGTCCACCAGGTTCCTCTGTCCATGAGATTTTCCAGGCAAGGATACTGGAGTGGGTTGCCATTTCCTTCTCCAGGGGATCTTCCCAACCCAGGGATCGAACCCGGGTCTCCTGCACTGCAGGCAGATTCTTTACCGACTGAGCAAACAAACCTTAAGTAAGATTAATACAAAGAGATCCACTCCTAGACATATCCTAGTCTAGTGTTCAAAGACAAAGAGAAAATCTGAAATTAGCAAAAGAAGAATGAGTCCACATATAGAGAGCATTAATTAATACAACTGTTGGCTGAATCTCATCCAAAACAAGAGAGAAGACAGTGGGTTGACATATTCAGCGTGCTGAATGAAGAATTCTATATCCAGCAAAACTGTCCTTCAAAAACGAAATCAAAATAAAGACAATACTAGGTAAAAACAGGAAGCATTGCTATGCTCCCTTATAAGATAGACTAAAGGAAATAATTTAGGCTGAAAGGAAATGATACCAGAAAATGACCCAAATCCATAGCTAAAAATGAGGAACACCAGAATTTGTGTATACATGGGTTAATATGAAAGAGTGTATTTTTCCTTCTTTTCTTCAGTTCAGTTCAGTTCAGTCGCTCAGTCGTGTCCGACTCTTTGCGACCCCATGGATCGCAGCACGCCAGGCCTCCCTGTCCATCACCAACTCCCAGAGTTCACTCAGATTCACAGCTATCGAGTCAGTGATGCCATCCAGCCATCTCATCCTCTGTCGTCCCCTTTTCCTCCTGCCCCCAATCCCTCCCAGCATCAAAGTCTTTTCCAATGAGTCAACTCTTCGCATGAGGTGGCCAAAGTACTGGAGTTTCAGCTTTAGCATCATTCCTTCCAAAGAAATCCCAGGGCTGATCTCCTTCAGAATGGACTGGTTGGATCTCCAACCACAAGATTATAACACTGTATTACCATGTGATATATATGATAAAAACTTTGTGAGAAAATTGTGAATGATATAAAAAATAAAAACTAGTATTTCTAGGAAGGGACAGTAAACTGTTCAACACAGTGTGCAACAATTATAGTTTCACAGCTACTAAAGCCCTCATGCCCCAGAGCCTGTGCTCCTCAACAAGAATTATTGTTGTTCACTCAGTCATGTCTGACTTTTGCTGCCCCATGGACTGAAGCATGCCAGGTTTCCCTGTCTGTCACCATCTTCTGGAGTTGAAACCACCATAATGAGAAGCCAGCATACTGCAACTAGAGAAAGCCTGTACACAGCAATGAAGACCCAGCCGAAAATAAATAAATATTTAATTAAAAAAAAATAGAGGCAGCCAAGAAACCACCCTAGTCAAGATTGAAGGACTAGAGAAGCTTGTCAAGAGTAGGAAATGACTACCTGAGATTGTTGCTGTTCACTTTCTCAGTCTTGTCCTACTCTGCGACCCCATGGACTGCAGCACACCAGGCTCCCCTGTTCTTCACCATCTCCAGGAGCTTGCGCAAACTCATGTCCATTGACTTGGTGATGCCATCCAACCATCTCATCCTCTGTCATCCCCTTCTCCTCCTGCCTTCCATCTTTCCCAGCATCAGGGTCTTTTCCAATGAGTTGGCTCTTCACATCAGGTGGCCGAAGTATTGGAGCTTCAGCTTCAGCATCAGTCCTTCCAATGAATATTCAGGGTTGATTTCCTTTAGGATTGACTGGTTTGATCTCCTTGCAGTCCAAGGGACTCTCTTAGAGGGACCAGAGAAGCTTATCAAGATTAGGAAATGGCCACCTGAGATTAATAAGGCTGCCAGGCTCCTCCATCCATAGGGTTGTAGATTGAGACTGTAAACCCTGCTCACACCCTAATCTTGTCACAGACCCCACCTCTGAACCACTGTTATAAAACCCTTCATCATATCCTCTGGGGATGAGACATAGCAGAAGCCTCCCTTTCCGGTCAAAGCAATGAAGTTATCCTTTTCTACTTCATCTAAAACTCTGTCTCCAGGATTTGATTCAGGACCAGTGATAGAGAGACCAAGCTTTCAGTAACAAAACCCTCTGACACTAGCAAGTAGGTCTGGTTCAGCCCTCTGTGGGGTCACTGCTCCTTTTCCCCGGGTCCTGGTGTGCACAGGAGTTTGTGTGTGCCCTCCAAGAGTGGTGTCTCTGTTTCTCCCAGTCCTGTGGAAGTCCTGTAATCAAATCCCACTGACCTTCAAAGTCACATCCTCTGGGGATTCCTACTCCTCCTACCATCTCACTGCGGCTTCTCCTTTGTTTTTGGAAGTGCGGTATCTCTTTTGGTGGGATCCAGTGTCTTCCTGTTGGTGGTTGTTCAGCAGTTGTGATTTCAGTGCTCCCATGAGAAGAGCTGGGTACGTGTCCTTCTATTCTGCCATCTTGAACCAATCTCTCAATTTTTGAGCTACTACTCCTATAATATGTGTCTGAGGATTAAAAGTCATTAATGGTAATGAAACCAGATAAAGTATAAAACTTGTCATCTTCTACAACTTACTATACATATTTCTTGAATATCATTTTACTTAACACACAAATTACTTGTTTATCTATAGGTTCATAAAAGCAATTTAATTAAAAACCATACAAAAATTCTTTCAAAAATGTCACTTGGAGCATTAAAATAAATAAGAATAGAAATGTATAATGATCTAATGCTATTATAACCACATACATATATACATGCATACATTAGGAGAAGAAAATCTTACAATAGGATGCTGACCATTAAAGTGGAGTTAGAAGGCTACCATTTAGTAGATTACACAGTAAAAATTGATTTGGGCAGGAGTCATCCTCAAAAGCTAAAACTTGTTGGTAAAGGTTTGATGAGGAACAGAACATGCAGATAGTTTCAAAATACTTGTTAATGGAAAATGAAGAAATAGTAATGTCATGGTAGAGGAACTTAGACACCCCCTTAAACAGCCGAACAGGTGGTCAACATTACTGTCATTAGTAATGGTACAGATAGACATCATGCCCCTCCCCTGCCATAAGGGGGGGCACAATATCATTTCTATACTATCTTTGCCAAGAGTACGTGATTCCAGTTTAATCATGGGGGCATTTCACGAAACAGCTTTTAAAAAATGTCAAGGTTATAAACTAGAAACTTTTAGAAACTGTTCCAGATTAAAGAGAACTAAAGAGACATATGATTTGATGTATGATACTGGGTAGGTCCCTGGACCAGAAAAAAATTTCCAGCTTATTGAGATATCATTGACAAATTAAATTTCAGCTATTTAAAGTGTGCAATGTGATGATTTATATGTACATTGTGAACGAGTAGCCCTCCCCATGAAGTTAACACATCTATCCCCTCATATATTTACCCCCTTTTTTTTGGTGAAAAAATTTTAGTTTTACTGTTTTGGCAGATTTCAATTATATAATATTATCAACTATAGTCATCATGTTATACATTAGATCCCTAGACCTTATTCATATTAAAAATGACAGTTTGTGTACACTTTTACCAACCTTTCCTTATATTCCC
This sequence comes from Redunca redunca, assembly GCA_006410935.1. Classification (NCBI taxonomy): domain Eukaryota; kingdom Metazoa; phylum Chordata; class Mammalia; order Artiodactyla; family Bovidae; genus Redunca; species Redunca redunca. The sequence continues at coordinate 205,350 of SJYQ01040067.1, forward strand.
CACCCCACACCTCCCAGCCCGTGGCAATCACTCTTCTATTCTCTGTTTCCATGAGGTCAAACGCCCCCCAACCCCCAGATTTCTGATATAAGTAATACCATATAGTATTTCTCTTTCTCTATCTGGCTTATTTCACTTAGCATGATGCCTTCTAGTTATACCTATTTTGCTGCAAATGACAGGATTTCTTTATCCCATTATGTAAGTAAGTACCACATTTTCTACCTTTTTTTCTTAAACTTTTTATTTTGATTTGGAGTATAGCCGATTAACAATGTTGTGATAGTTTCAGGTGAACAGCAAAGGGACTCAGCCATACACATACATGTGTCCATTCTTCCCCAAACTCCCCTCCCATCCAGGCTGCTACATAATTTTGTACAAAGTTTCATGTTCTATACAGTAGGTGTTTGTTGGTTATCCATTTTAAATATAACAGTGTGTACATGTCCATCTGGAACTCCCTAACTATCCCTTCCCCCTAGCGATGATAAGTTTGTTCTCTAATATACCACATTTTCTTTATTCATTTATCGAAAAAAATTGTTTACTACAAAGTACATTATGGGACAACTGGTGAAATATAAATAAGATCTGGAGATTAAAATATCGTGTCGGTGTTAACTTCTTGATTTTGATAATTATACTATGGTTAACGAAGAGACTATCCTTATTCTTGTGACATAAACACTTAAGTATTTAGGGATCAAGAGGTATCATGCCTATATAATTTATTTCATATGGTTCATAAAAACAATGTGTTTATATTGTTTTTCAATTGTTCAGTCACTAAGTCCCGTCCAACTATCCCACCCCGTGGACTGCTGCATGCAAGACTTCCCTGTCCCTCACTATCTCCCAGAATTTGCCCAAGTTCGTGTCCATTGAATCAGAGATGCCATCCAACCATCTCATCCTCTGTAACCTAACCCTCTTCTCCTTTTGCCTTCAGTCTTTCTCAGCGTCAGGGTCTTTTCCAGTCAGTCGGCTCTTTGCATCAGTGGCCAACATATTGGAACTTCAGTTTCAGAATCAGTCCTTCCAGTGAGTAGTCAGGGTTGATTTCCCTTAGGATTGACTGGTTTGATTTCCTTGCCGTCCAAGGGATTGTCACATCTTCTCTAGCACCACAGTTCGAAAGCATCAGTTCTGCACTCAACCTTCCTTACAGTCTAACTCTCACATCTGTACATGACTACTGGAAAACCATAGCTTTGATTATAGGGACTTTTTTGGCAAAGTGGTGTCTCTGCTTTTTAATATGCTGTCTAGGACAGTTTCCTTTCAAGGAGCAAGTGTCTTTTAATTTCACGGCTGCAGGCACCATCAAAAGTGATTTTGGAGCCCAAGAAAATAAAATCTGCCACTGCTTCCACTTTTTTCCCTTATATTTGCCATGAAGTGATGGGGCCAGATACCATGATCTTAGTTTATTTATTGTTGAGTTTCAAGCCAGCTATTTTTCACAAAGCCAGTTTAAAGTGAAATGTCAAGGAAAAGTAATTGATGATGACAGCCTTGTATTATATTGTTTTACTTGAATTAACCAATGTGTTAGAACACAAATGGTGTGTGTGCATGTGTAAAAATGAATGTGAACTGAAGTGTAATGTAAGCAAAATTGAAAGAGCATCTTACATTTTCCCAGCCTAAAAGGGCATCTAAGTAAAATGTGGCTCTCAATGTTACCAGCTTCCTCTTTTTGTATCCTGTACTCATACTGATGCCATCAAGGAAGAATTCTTATCTTGTGAGTCCTTCTGGAAACTACAAAGGCTATGAACATTTTGAAAAGAGTAAACATTGTTTACCAAATAAAAGTTTTGGGAAGAAAACTTTGTATTCTGCACAGATGGAGCCCCTGAGATGCTTGGTAAAGCATCTCATTTTACTACTTTCATAAGAAAGTAAACTCTTCACACCACTCATTGTCTTTCTACTTAGACAAGCACTGGCAAAAAAAATTTTCTAACAGCCCTCAAAAAGAGGTTTTGTCAATAGCCACAAATGCCATCAACTTTATCAGAGGCAGATCTTTTTGAGTCAAATGCATTGAAAATTTTTTTTTGTAAAGATATGAGAGCAAAATATAAATTCCTTCTGTACCACATGTAAGTTTGCTGGTTTTCATAAAGATATGCCTTCAAGCACATTTTCAAACTAAGGGCAGAAGTTTTACTTGAACAGAAAGTTTAAAAACAGAGAAGGAAAAGAAAATCCACTCTTGGGACATTATGAGAGTTTTGCTTTTCATGTATGGCTTACCTGACATATACTTTTGATCAAGTGAATGAGTTAAACCTTTCAATTCAATGTTATAATGCTTCCTAAAAAATTTAAAAAGCATTTTCAGTTAAGTGATTAATAAGGAAGAAACTGGAAGATAATGCTTTTCTAAGACAGAGTTGTAATATAAAATTCTGTCAAGTTTCTTTGAAAAGAGAAATCTGCAAATTTCTGGAACACTTTAGAAGTCTTTCAAAAGTTATTTCTATCTTATGGCTTCTAAGTTGAACCACAGATATGCAGTCCATTTCTTTCTTAAATAAACTGAATTAAAGAGATTAAGATGTTGATCTAATAAAAGATGAATTCATTCATCCTAGAACAAAAAACTACAATTGAAATTTTAACTCAAACATACTGGAAGAATTCTAGAATTCCTTGAAAAAGCACTATTCTTGTCTTGATTCAAAAAATTGTTGAAAGTTTAATACCACTTGCAAAAATGAATCTTTTAAAAAATATTTAATTTCATTTTTATTTATTTGGGTGCACCAGGTCGTAGTTGCAGCATGCAGATCTTTGGTCTTCATCGCATCATGCAGGAGTTTTACTTGCAGTTTGTGAAGTCTTAGTTGCGGCTTGTGGGACCTAGTTCCCTGACCAGAAATGGAACTCAGGCGTCTTGCATTGGGAGCATGGAGTCTTAGCCAACTGGACCACCAGGGAAGTACTTTCCCTTTTTTTTTTTTTAAATCTTTGGTCAGTTATCTCATTTATTTTCCTACACTTGACCTGTTCTAGAACATGCCCCAACATGCATGCACAACTTTTTGCTAAGATGGATTCCACCACTGAAACCTGTAGGGGGTTTGTTCACACTTACTATGGGGTGGCGCCCCTTCCCTATTTGACCCCTAAGGAGCCTTCCTGCACATGTGCAGACAGGGAAGTCTTCCTTGATCTCAGGAGTGGTCATTTTATCTCCTTATTTCAGCACAGCTCAGCTTCTGTCCTTGGAGTGTCTGGGGAAAGCAAAGCTTCAATTTTACTCCAGTTGAAAAACACCAGCTGTCCAGCCCAGGGGCCCATCCATCTCCTACCTCAGTGCCATTCAGTGGAAAAAAAGCAGGCTTATGGGAGAACGTAAGGTCAGACTTGAATTTATGGGTGTGAAGTTGTTGCAGGCCCATTCTGACTCCATGCTGGAGGTGTTTCTTAGACTTGCTTTCCATTGCTTTTGTTATTATAATAATTTGTAAGCCCTGCCTCAGAGAATCCTGCTCCTCTGCCTATTAAAGTGCTTTTGTTCAGAGCCCCGTCCACCTGTAGATGGCAAGATGTAAGAAATTAACACATCCCCTGCCTGATGCTCGCTATTCTAGGAAATCTTTGCAAGATCAATGGCCTTTTTACTTTGTTTCCTCACCTCCCCCCATCGCTGATCTATTAAAGAAAACCCGGCAAGATAGTTATTTTGAGATATAGTCTGCCAGCTTCTCAGTCAGTCAGCTCTCCGAATGAAGTTGCATTCCTTGCCTCAAGCCCTGGTCTCCGGTCATTGGTCTGTCCCAGGGCGAGCAGAGCAAGCTTGGACTCCAGTAACAAGGTGACACCGAGGACGCTCAGCAAACTTCTGGCTCCACTGGTCTGAAGATCAGAAGAGGAGTTTGGCATGGGAAGCCATCTGTGTCCATACGGTAAGAGGCCATAGACAGCTCTCCTTCTTTCCTCCGGACCTTACTTCAGTATCTGTAGAGGTTGCACTGTTTCTCTATGTTGGAGATAACAGCAGTGAACAAGGTTGGGTGTGTGTGCCTTCAAACCATTTTACCCTTTACCTCTCTAAACTTGTTCTTAATCTGTAAAATTAAGAGGATAATTGATTGACAGAGGAGTTGATGTGATGCCACTTGGCCTTTTCTGTTTTCCACATTTGTTTCTCGTCCTCTAGAGCCAGAAGACGAGACCCTGTTANTGCCTGTGCCTAGTTAAAAGGCTGCCTCCTTAACAAGGAGGAGATTGTGTGTTGGATTGGCTGGCTCATCCTTGAGCTGGAGAGAAGTGAAACGTGATTCATGTTTGAATCATGAGGGATCAGTGATATCTTTGGATTTTAGCACTGCTGCCCTGACCCATGCTGTTCGCCTGGTCTTGTGCCCCTGCAGCTCCCCTTCCCCAAGCAGTTGCAGGCCAGCTGAGCACCCACTTGTTTGCTCTTATTTTTGAGTACTTTCTCTTTTCTGAGTCCTCTTATAGCCACTCTGTTTTCACCTACTCTTGTTTTTCAGTTTAATCACTCCTTGAGGAATGATTTCAGGAATCTCATTATTACTTCATTCCATCTCATTTCCCCCCTCTCATGTTTGCTTCTCATGCTTACCCATGGGCCTGGATGATGGTGACATGGTGCCTCGCCTCCCTCCATTCTCTTTTTGTGGAGGCGGGTTCTTGTTCTTAAAATTGCTGTTTTTGTACTTGAGTCCTATGATATGATAAGTCTGGTCCTGCTAGCTTTCCCACTCTTCCATTTTTTTCAGTCAAGTGAACCACTGCTTCCATTCCTTACTCCATTTAAAAACTTTCCCAATTCTCCCATGTTTTCAAACATTCTGAAGTAAACCAAAAACCAGTATTTGTATCATATTGTGTAATCTCTTAATTTTCCTGGTGAAATAATAAGGCTACGATGGTGTAGCCTTTCTGGGATGGTCTTTTCACCTTGAAAATATTTGTTGATATTCATTAGGTTTTATGATTAATTTCCAGTGTACCTTATCATCACACGTGTCCCTTGTTGCATCAAAACTACAGAATAGCAAGTACCTAAGGCCTTTTTTCCCTTGTGGCTTGTGGAGTTGATCCATGACTTTTTAGTATTTGACACCAGTGGCCCAGAGACCTCTGGGTCTGTGAGCACCACATTTTCCAGCAAACCTGTCAGCTCTTACTGAAAACCAGAGCTTGGCTAGCCTTCCTGGGTATCATTCTGAGGAAGAAGCTGTTCAAGCACTGACAGTGGGAGCTGTTTGGAGTTGCCAGCTTTCATCCCATTAATGGTTTACTCTGGAATTCCCTGCTGTGATCCTAGTGGCTCTGACCAGGGCAGCTGACTATCTGGATTTATGGTTGCAGTAACAATGAAGAGGAGAAATGATTCAGAATGCACTGCCCCTCTCAAGAAACAGAAGAAAAGAGTTGCTGAGCTTGCCCTGAGCCTCAGCTCCACATCTGATGATGAGCCTCCCTCCTCTATCAATCACGCAGCAAAAGGTAAGCTTGCCTCTGTGGTCAGAGACCACTGACCATCTGGCTGCTTGAATCCCTGATGCCTTAGTTGGGCAGAATACAGTCCACTGCCCCATGAGGAAAATTCGGCAAATTCTACTGAGGTATAGCGGCTGTAGACTTTCTCTTTTGCCATTATCCTGTTGGGAGTTGGGAGTGTGTTATAACTAAAACACTGGACTTTTCTACAGGTGTGCCTCAGTTCTGTTGTGGTCCTCCAGTGAGTGGCACTCCTGCTGCCTTCAGCCAGGTACACATAGTGGTGAGCCTTGAGTGCCCCTTGCTCTCAGCTGATAATGATCCTGGGGCTCTTTCGCAGGGCTGGGCTCTTTGCTGTGGTGATCTGGCTTAATTTCCCTCAGGTTTTTGCATTGTTTTCTCAGTTCCCTTGGCAGGTACGGTCAGAAACACCCGAAGGAATTGGAGTATCCCTGAGTTCACTGTTTGCATTAAGCTTTAAGGATTTCACTGATCTGGTTGAAACTAGCATTTTACTTTGCTTGTTTTCTAGGGTGACAGATGTTCAGTTTCCGCAGGTGCTTTCTGTGAAGCTTTCTGTCTTGGAACTTGCCTGAAATACCAGACAATTAGAAGTAGCTCTGTTTGCATTTTCCTTGAGTTGCCAGGTGTATTAATTTCCTAACAGTACCATGAACTACGTAACTTAAAACAACAGAAATATATCCTCCAGACTTCTGGAGGCTGGAAGTCTAAAATGAAGGTTACAGCAGGGCCATGCTCCCTCCCAAGCCTTTAAGAAAGAATCCTGCCTTGCCTCTTTTCATTTCTGCTAGTTGCTGGCGATCCCTGGTGTTCTTGCAGCAGCAACTCCAGTCTTTGCCTCTGTGTGTGTCTGTGTTCAGATTTCCCTCTTCTTAGGAGGATAGCAGTCATTGGATTAGAGCCCACCCTAATCCAGTATGACCTCATCTTAATTTGATTACATCTGCAGAGACCCTGTTTCCAAATGCCATGTTCCCATTGCTGGTTGGATATGACGTTTTGGACACCCAGTACCCCCAGCAGTCTTGCATTTTGTATCCTTTGCTGGATCAATGGTAAATTGGAATGAAATTTGGTGACAGATTGGTGACTGAAAATAGTGTAAAGCATTCCCTTGAGGGTGATAGAAAATATAGTTCATTCTCAAGAGGCTGGCTAATTGAAGGGCGGTTACTCATCAGGTGTACTGAATAGCTGGTCCAGAAGGGAGGAACTTGACAGACCTTGCAGACAGCTAATGAAGCATTTGGTTCGGCCATGATCCCCACTAGATAAGATACTCTTCTTATAACCTTCTCTGTGGGGATAGGTGTGGCTTTAAAGTTGTCATAATGGATTTTAGGGTGGGTGGGAAAGGGTTTATGTCATTGAGGTTGCTAACTTGGGAAGGCAAAAATATATTGGGTGAATCGGTTCTGGCAATTGTTGAGGAAGGGAGTTTTGCTTATCACCTGGGATTTGAGCAACTTGAAGGTAGAATCTTCAGTCTTGAGCAGGAGAAATGGCCTTCAAGGGAGAAGGGGAGTGTGTCCCTAGGGGAATACTTAGGTGGTGGAGGTATCTGGTCCTAAGTGGAGCTCGGGGGACATTTGCTTTCAAGAGAATGACTCCCAGGAGATGAAGGTGTATACTTAAGACTCTTTCAAGGGAACCAGTCTAATTTAAATTTCAAGCTTTTAAAAATGTGACTGTGGAGATTATCCCCCCTCCCTCCCATTCTCCCACAAACTCCCCTTAATTCTGCCAAATGGCTTTAACCTTTTCAGAAGTAGCACCATATGACTCAGTCAGGTTTGACTGTTCCTGTTGTGTGTACAGAATGGAAATCTAGAGGTGGCCAGTACATTGTATATGTCTGGCAATAAGCCATTTGGTCCCTTTGATTGGCAGAAAAATGAGGTAGAGGCAAACATTGTTAACTTCCCGGGTCAGCTAATTTTAGGGAGGGGCAGCTCCACAGATGGAGAAGGCAATGGCACCCGATTCCAGTACTCTTGCCTGGAGAATCCCATGGGTGGAGGAGCCTGGTGGGCTGCCGTCTGTGGGGTCGCACAGAGTCAGACACGACTGAAGTGACTTAGCAGCAGCAGCAGCAGCTTCACAGAAAGCTCTGAGGATGAGGGTCCGTGCCCCTCCCCCTGCAGCCCCATGCCTGGCATGGAATAAATGGCTCAGTAAGTGGGGACGACAGAGGATGAGATGGATGGCATCACCGACTCAATGGACATGAATTTGAGTAAACTCCGGGAGCTGGTGATGGACAGGGAGGCCTGGTGTGCTGCAATTCATGGGGTCGCAAAGAGCGACTGAACTGAACTGAACTATTTACTGAATAGAACTGATGGAAGGCAACAGTGGTATCTTTTCTAAGAGCCTTAAAATGCTTCACCTCTTTGACTGTGTCCACCCCTCCTGTGGTCTGCAGAGGATCATTTCACTAAGTGCCTTGCGTCTCTGTCATCTCCGTCTGTGGTGACTTCTCTCAGTCATTCCCTGGACACTGTGCTCCGGTAGTTTTCTGTCTCCCCAGAAACTGCATATCCACTGAGAGCTCTGTGTGGCTTTGCTGCTCAGCACACTGCATTAAAGCAGGTGCATTTCCTCTCCACCACTGCTACCTGGACACACTGTTGAATAGATGATTGAAAAATGCTCTTTAGGGAGTGCAGATAGAAAAACAAAAAATCAGTAGTTGCTGTTTCTGTCTGGCTGGGCCTTGTTTGTGCTTCCTTTGCTAGATCAATGTGGTGACTCATTAATAGGTCTGTTTAGTTTAATCAGTTTGTTTATTTTGCATTATTGACAGGGTAGCTGCATTGCCAGTCTGAGACTGACATCTGACCAGACTAAAGAGAAGGGATGTTGTTGCCATGGCCACTGGGTCATCGTGTGTTCTTTTGAGTATTTTAAGAGGAGTTTGAAGGCATTTTCAAGCCTAAATATACTCTTGGAAATTAAGCAAGGAGCGGCAGATGGCAGTCATTTTGTTCTTTTTGGTTGTTTGTCACAGGATAGGTTGGGCTAGACCCTGAGCCGATTTCCTTTTCTCCTCAGCTGCACATCCCGTGTGGGCTCCCAGCCCTCCCACAGCATGTTGCTCTGGAAGTTGCTGGGCTCCTTCAGCCGAAAGTGCCTTCCCCTCCACCAGGTTTAATTCTTCCCTAAATAGGCTATTTTCCCTGAAACACCATCGTTTTCCTGTCAGCCCAGATTCATGACCTTAATCAAAAACTTCCTTTATCGGTATCTGTTTAAATTGCTCTAACGAGTTACCATTCGTCTGGCATGAAGGAGAAATTGAGTCTTTAAACAGGAATGAGCGTGCTCCGCAGCAGTTGTTAGGCAGGCTGTGGTGTTTATGGCCGTGCGTGGTTTATTCTCCCGCATCTGTGTGCTGCTCACTGTGGCCGTTGGTGGCCAGAGCTGCCCCTCGTGTGTTGTCACTGTCATTTCTAATCCTGACATGTTTGACCGACTGTTCTATTATGAACAATTCTGTCAGTAGCTGGGATACCTCTGATTCTTCTCTAAAATAAACTTCTTGTCTTTAAAATGATTTACGAGTAATGATTTCTATCGGGTAGAGAAGAAATCTTAAGTGAAAACGTGGAAGAATGTCTTGGGCTCTCTGGTAGGTTTTAGAAGGGAAGCTCCTGGGGAGTAAATGGGAATGCCACCCAGCTTTGGCACGTTCTTAATGAAACTCATGATTTTAATAGACCGAACTTATTACTCCTGTTAATTTATATCCTCATTATAAGATTGTCTGCTCAATATTTGCTAAATTCTTATCAGTCTTGGGAGGCTAAACTTCCTCTAGCTCTTGCTGCAGCAGAGACAGGTGTCTTCTTTTCATCTGAAAAGAGTGGCCGTGGCAGTCTGTGGACATCAAGACTGTTCCAGGGCACTTGGTTTCAATGGTGTCAGGCTAAGAACAGGCTTTAAATAGCACATGAAATAGAGAAATAAGGCTTATCTGCTAATCCAGCACACTTCTCCATCTCACAAAGAAAAGCCTAGTCGGATATTTTAGCTCCTGTCAACCTCATTCTCATACCCTGGGCGGGACAACTGTATTCTTGGTGACACCTTGGAAAGAGAAATGGAGTGGAAAGATCTTTGTGCCAGAGTCTGGTCCAGGAATATTGCACCTGAGCCACCAAGGATTTGCCCAGTGAGCCTTGCGCCCAAATTTGGTTCTCTCTGTCATTTTGGTCCAAAAATGTTATGAAGACAAAACAAAAGATCTCTCTGTCTCTGGGATCTGATGGTGGCAGGAACCCTGCATGCCCAGGAATGGTAATCATGTTGTTGATGGGTGCCCACTGATGGATCCTTAAGCAAACCTAACAGCCTGGCAGCTCCCTAGAGCTGGATCAAGGGCACATTGTCCTGTGAGAAGGATACTAGGCTTTCCTAACCTTTGTATAGATAGACGTGTGAGTCTCCAGATAGCTGGTGAAAGAAATAACAACTGATTTCGGTGGCAGGATCCCTGGGCTTCCTGAGAAACTTTAGGGCTGTGCCCAGGGAGCTGCCCGCTACTGAGCAGTACAGGTTAGCGTCAGGGAGCAACTGAGGAGAAAGACGCTGCACCTTGGAAAGCACAGCTGTTCAGCGTGTGGGAGCTCTGTTGAGCTCACATCTCTCCTCTGCATGGGCGATGAGAGGCCCAGGGTTAGTCTTGAGCTACTCGGGTCTTTTCCCTCATATCTGCTGTCCTCTGAAGATTACTCTGGAAACAAATTCTGCACAAGACTTACTGAATGAGACTTTATTTCTTAATCGTTTTTTTTTTCCTTTAACCCTAATTTTGAAACATATATTCTTACGCAGAAAATGCAGAAAAGCCAAGACAGAAAATAAACATCACCATACCTCTCAGTTTCCATGGTTACTCATTGTTAGCGTTCTGGGTCTGTCCTGAGTAGCACGTGTGCTGCATTGGCCCCTGTAAGCACGTCGGCTCCTTGTTGAGGGAATTGGAGGGTCACCTTAAGAGGATGAAGGCCGATTTGATGCCTCTCATTCAGGGATTTTCTCAGCCAACATTCCTCCTCAGAAGCCAGAATTTTGGTTTTAAGTTTATTCTAATTTTTTCACACGTGCTCACCTGCTTTTCTTTTGCAGAATGTCATATATACTGAAAAACGCATGTTTATCTTAGCTGTTGGATTTTTAAGCTCTCTGGGAGTAGGATTGATACTTCTGGATAGTACTCCATTGTATACAACATGGACAGTTTATAAAAACAGGTCCTGAACCAAAGTTGTTGTCTGATCTATTAAACAGTATAAGGTGTCCTTTTTTGGCCTTGGTACAGGGTGCTAAAGAGTAGTCCAAGGGGGACACAGTTCTCTGTTAGGATATAGATATTCCATCTTCATGCTTAAATTTTTTGTTGAACCTGAAAAAGAATTTTTAAGACTTCATTTTATTTTATTTTGTTTTTTACAGTGGTTTGTTTCACAACTCAATTGAAAGTAGAAAGGGACCTCCTACACCTCCACCCCTGTGTGTACAGCCTCCTCCATTAGCAACATCTCTCTCTGGAGTGCTGTATTTGTTAAAATTGATGAACCTTTGTTGATACAACATTATGGTTCACTCCTGATGTTGTACACTCTGTTTATCTGGACAAATACTAGATTGGTGCAAATGTAATTGCAGTTTTTGTATTGTTGAAATTTGCCATTTGATACTGGAATACATTCTTGATAAATGTGATATTATACATCATTTTAATGCACATTTCTCACCTTTTTTTTTCCCTGCTAATGTCTGTTTACTTGCTGTTTATCTTTACTTTTTGGACTATGGAAATTATGTTAGATGAAAAGCAAATTCGAGCTATTTTCTTGAGTTCAAAGTCATAAAGCAGTGGAGACAATTCACAACATCAACAATGCATTTGGTCTAGAAACTTCTAGTGAACGTGCAGTGCAGTAGTGGTTCAAGAAGTTTTGCAAAAGAGACAAGAGCCTTTAAGGATCATAGTGGCTGGCCACTGAAAATTGATAATGACCACCTGAGAACAGTCATCAGCGCTGATCCTCTTAGAACTACACAAGTTGTCAAAGAACCTAGCGTCCACCATTCTATGGTCATTTGGTATTTGAAGCAAATTGGAAAGGTACAAAAGCTCAGTCTGAGTGCCTCATGAGCTGACTGCAAATCAAAAAAATTGTCATTTTGAAGTGTCGTCTTCTCATATTCTGTGCAACAGCAATGAACTATTTCTTGATCAGATTGTGATGTATGATGAAAAATGGATTTCATATGACAATCAGCCATAACCAACTCAGTGGTTGGACTGAGCAGCTCTGAAAGTGAAAGTGAAGTCACTCAGTCGTGTCCGACTCTTTTCGACCCCATGGACTGTAGCCTACCAGGCTTCTCTGTCTGTGGGATTTTCCAGGCAAGAATACTGGAGTGGCTTACCATTTCCTTCTCCAGGGGATCTTCCCAACCCAGGGATTGAACCTGAGTCTCCCGCATTGGAGGCAGGTGCTTTAACCTCTGAGCCACCAGGGAAGCCCGAGAAGCTCTGAAGCACTTCCCAAAGCCAAACTTGCACCCCCAAAAATCTCATAGTCACTGTTTGGTGGTCTGCTGCCCATCTGATCCACTACAGCTTTCTGAATCCCAGTGAAACCATTACATCTGAGAAGTATGCTCAGCAAATCGATGAGATGCTCTGAAACCTGCAACACTTGCGATCAGTATTGGTCAACAGAAGGGGCCCGATGCTTCTCCACGACAACACCTGACCATATGTCACACAACCAGTGATTCAAAACTTGAACAAATTGGGCTACCAAGTTTTGCCTCATCCACCATACCCCTTCTTCAAGCATCTCAATGACTTTTTGCAGGGAAAACACTTCCACAACCAGTGGGAGGCAGAAAATGCTTTGCAAGAGTTTGTTGAACCCCAAAGCATGGATTTTTATGCTATAGGAATAAACCAACTTTCTTCTCATTGGCAAAAATGTGTTGATTGTAATGGTTCCTATTTTGATGAATAAAGATGTGTCTGAGCCTAGTTAATAACGGTTTTAAAATTCACAATCCAATACCATAATCACTTTTGTCCGAACCTAATATGTAATGACATGTATCCTTCCCTGTATTTCTGAGGGCTGGGTGTCTTACACCACATGTTTGAGGTATTGTAAGAGGGAATGTCCTAAGGAGTTGTACACTCAGTAGATGCTTAGCAAAGATGACAACTGGGTGCCAGTTCTTTAAATTCACTATACTGAGTACCTAGTTTATTTGTTTTAATGCAAAGGTTCAGTTCAAGAGTTAGAGATAGACGGTTAATTGTGGCACAGTCCTTGTTCCCTAGGAGTGACTGTGTCCAGTGGGGTGGCATGTGGCAACTAGCTCTCAGGCAGTGTGATGAATGCTGTGCTACTGGTGTGAATACTGGTGCTATTGGAGCTCTGTGGGAGGGAAAGTCAGGCCTGGGTGCTGGGAAGACTTTGCTCTTCTCTGAATGTCAGCCCTTGTTCTCACAGGGCGATGGATGGATCAGTGCAGACAGGCTTTAGAATTAGAATGTAATCCTCAAGTTATGAATACCTGTATAAAGCCCATTTTGGGTATATAGAGAATTTTTTTTAAATGGCTGTCTTTTGGTGCCTTTCTTTAAATGCTTCCCACAAGTAGCCAAACTGAGTCAATATCTCTTCTCAAGGACCTCCTTTCTTTCTTAAAAGAATTGTGCTACGTTGCTAAGTTAGGGTTTTTTTTTTTAACAGTTATTTTAAATTTTGGTAGCTAATATATTCACATGGTTCATAAGTCAAAAAATATAAAAAGATAGCCACTATCAACTATAGTGATATAAAAATAGAAATCAGGCTTCACTTTTTCCACTTGTTCCAAGTAATCATTTTGGTATTCTTTCTCTATGCCTCAACCACACATGTGTGGCTAATCACTTTTATTGGTCTTGTATATCTTGCCTTTCAAAAGCTCTTTTTGTAATTATAAGAAATAAAAATTTATTTTATTCTTATTGTCCTTTTTGAGAACATGAAAGTTAGGATGCCATGCTCATGGATATGGTCTTAGTCTTCTGTTATCCAGCTGACAACATGTCTTGGTGGTCTCATCATTTCCATACATAGAGTGGAGGTTCCCAAGTTTTCTTGGTTCTTGGTACTCTTAGTGTTGCCTTAACTTTTTTCACTATGCCCTTAAAATACCAAAAGAAATACCTAACAGGTTTGTTAGTATTTAGGTCTAAATAGCAAGCATTTATATCCTAATAACTACCAGATGTTTGCAAGAATAATATTCATAAATTGAAGAAATTAAAAATTTTTATTCTTTTAAAAAATTTTTATTGTGAGCTGCACTGGATTTTCGTTGCTACATGCAGGTTTTCTCTAGTTGTGACATGTAGGAGCTACTCTTCCTTGCAATGCAAGGGCTTTTCCCTGCAGCGGCTTCTCTTGTTGCAGAGCACAGGCTCTGGGATGTAGGGTCTTAGTTTTCCGGCACCATGTGGAATTTTCCCAGATCAGAAATTGAACCTGTGACCCCTGCATTGGCAGACAGAGTCTTATCTATTCCACCAAAGAAGCCCCCAGAATTTTATTCTTAAATAAGCACAGTTGCCTATTAATGAGATTTGTGTACTCCTGAGCACTGTACAGCTTCTTTAACCTTGGGATCATATTGAATGCTACCACTGTCATTTCCTGTTCTGCATTCCTCCTGGCTTGGTGGTTTATACCATTTTCAGTTGGAATATGCAGAAATTGTTTACCAGATTTTTTTTTCCTTGCTCTCTCTCTGCACCATGGAGGATCTTCATTCCCTGATGAGGGATCGAACCCCCGCCCCCTGCAGTGGAAGCATGGAGTCTTAACCACTGGACCACCAGAGAAGTCCCCTGTTTAACTGATCTTTGAGATAGACTTTATTTCCAAATTTGGGTGGGTTTGCCTAAGAAGCTACCTGAATAAAACTATATTGGGTTGAGATATCTTTTTCTTTTTTTTGGCCATGCCATGTAGCTTGCTGGGTCTTAGTTCCCTGACCAGGGATCTAAGCTACCTGGCAATGAAAGCACTGAGTCCGAACTACTAGATTGCCAGGGAATTCCTTAAAATCTTCTAAACTAGATTGCCAGGGAATTCCTTAAAATCTTCTAAGAGATTCACATATCTATCAAAGAGAAGGAAAGGTGGCAGTTATAGTGATTATCTAGACTGGCTTATCCCGCCTTTGGCCAGGAGACAGGTAACCCACCACTTCTCGTAGCTGCTAAGGTGGGTCTTATTTGGATTCTTTTGGCAACAAAATTGCTGACAAATGATGCTAATGGCTTCACTCACCCAGGCCGGCGGCTCCCTCCTGGAGCCTTTAGTTGCAGCTCCTTTGCGCCCCGCCTCAGTGCAGCTGCTTGAACCCGTGTCTCCCTGTCTTCTCTCTCCTCCTCTTCCTGTCCTATCCCCACCTCCCCCTTCACTTCTTCCTTTCTCTTCCCCAGCTTTCACTCTGTGAGCCAGCTCTTTGGGGCTGTGCTGTAGATGGCCCCCCCTCTCACCCACAAGTTTGAAGGACCATGAAAACAGAAAGCCAGGAGGTTAGACAATCGCAAGCTAGTAGTCCCCATGATAGAATTGTTGAAAATGAAAACAGGTATCAGTGTTTGGAAAGTGATGTTCAACTAATAAATAGCAGCAGAAATAATCATATTGTTAAATTTTTTATTTTACACTGCACTCCCAAATACATTTTTTCACTGAATCTTCAAACAACTCTATGAGGAAGGTATTATCATCCCAGTTTTGTAAGAGATGGGAAGGGAAGACTGATATTTTGAACTCCCATTGTGTGTCAGATACCCTTAGGAACCTTCAGTGGCCTTGCCAAGATTACACAGTTTAGAAGAGGGAGAGAATACATTTGATCTGGGTCACTTAATGAACTGTGTGTGTGCAATGCATATACCAAACACTAGTTGTATAAATGAAACTTGAACTTTTAGGGGCTATATTGTGCCATAAACACACCAAAACATTTTTTTTCTTTTCTAGCATCTGCTACAAGCCTCAGTGGGTCTGACAGCGAGACTGAGGGGAAGCAACGCAGCTCGGACTCTTTCGACGATGCATTCAAAGCAGACTCTCTTGTGGAGGGGACTTCCTCTCGCTACTCCATGTATAACAGTGTGTCCCAGAAGCTCATGGTATGTCAGCGCTTGGGTTGGGTTTCTAAAGCTCTACCAGCAGAATGAGAGGAGGGAAACTGCGTTGGTAGAAGCAGCAAAGCGAGGGCGTAAGTTTTCCCTCTGCTTCCCAGCTGCTGTAGTTCAGTAGAGAGAGCGTAACCCCTCCTTGATACATGTATCACATTTGAATCATCCCTGGGAAGCAGCTGTTCAGGCCTGCTTGTCCTGTCTACAGCTGGGGCAGCCTTTGGTCTCCTTAGTGTTAGGTAAAAGACGACCAGGACACCAAAAGAGTGTCTAACAGGCTTTTAATGCCGAAGCGCTCCCGGGCGGGGTTCCCGGACCTGAAGGAGGAAGGTCAAGGAAGTCCGCACCTGGACTGTGCTGGGGAGTGGTTTATATACGTTCGTTGTGGGGGATGGTCAGGCTAGATCGCCCAAAAAGGTATGCTTAGTGAACGGGGGTTCGGATAGGTCACCAGGCCGAGGCGTCGGGGGCTTGATGGGTCCTTCTATGTGGCTGGAGTGGGGCGGCTTTAGCTGGCGAAGTGTGCTGTCATTGGTCCCTGGGATCTGGGAGGCTCCTTCCATTAGGGACGTCCCCCGCCAGCAGGAGAGAGGAGGGGTGGCCCATCATGGCCCCGGGGTCCGGCCTTACATTCTGACCCTTTTGATAGGCTAAGGGGCGCCGTTATCACTTCTGGCTACTAACTGCTGAACTGGGGCGTCGCAGGGGCTGAGGGTCGTGGCTGGATCCCGGTGACCTTTAGGGGGCCTCAGGGTCTCTGGACGGGAGTCTGGAATATGCGGCCACCATCAACATCTGTCCAGTAGCCGTCTGGGTCAGCTCCCTGACCTTCCGGAGGATGATCTGAAAAATACAAGGTCCTATCGACAGGATGAGGAGAAAGGCTGCGAGGGGTCTGAGAAGCGGGAGAAGCCATTTTGCCCAAGACGACCTCCACCATCCCAAGAAATTGAAACCGTCTGACTTGGCCTGTCTAAGTCTGATGCTCTCTCTCAGCTCTCGGACCTTGTTCTGAACTATCCCCGAGGCATTAACGAAAAAACAATAGTCTTCCCTTAGGAACTGACAGGTTCCCCCTTTTTCAGCCGTTAGCAGGTCTAGGGCCTCTCCATTTTGGAGAGCCACTGCTGCCAGAGAGGTTATCTGGGTTTGTAATGCCATTAAGGAATCTGCCACCTTGTCCAGGTCTTGATTGAGGTCTGTGGACAGCTTATAGTAGAAGTGCGTGGCTGATCCCAATCCTCCTGCCCCCAGTCCTAAACCTCCCCCGAGGAGCAGGGGACCTACAGCCAGTGCTCTCTGGCAGCAGCGGGTTGGTTGGATCTGGTCTTCCATTGCCTGTGTGTCAGAATGGTCAGGTAGGGAGTAAGGAAGACTGGGGTGCAAGGCTGAGTCCAGTTAGGTGGGAAGCATTGTAATAAGGTGGTTTGATTACAGAGAAAGAATATCCTGGGTTTTCCACATACTGGAGGGTTTGGGGATGGAGGGTCTCGTCTCGAACCATCACAGGCCACTGTGGTTAATGAGGTGTCGTTGGCCACAACACAAGAGGCATTGGCCGGGAGGTACAGTATCTCAGTGGTCAAGGGCCTGATTGGCCAGGTTACTTAGTGGCATTTCGAGTGAGATTTGCGGCCTCTGTCCATTTCTGGGGTCAGTTGGGCAAGGAACGGTCGGGGTCTCAAGGGGAGACAGAGCCAACACGAGAGGTTTGGTGAGGTTTCAGTCAGGGTCTGATAGGTGTCACTGAGGCTGGTGAAAATCTGAGATGAAAACTCTAGGGGTTTGAGGGCCTGATGAACCTGGTCTAGGAGTTTGTTGGGCTCATGGTGTGGATCAGAGGCTTCAGTTGCCAGCTTTATGAGGTCCTGTTGGACCTTATGTTGGATTTGTTCTCGCCTCTGATCTTGGGCCCCCTACCCGTCTGTCATTCCGTAGTGAGTTTGCACGGTAAAACATGATCTTTGCCCCCAGCTTTATAGCAGTTAGAGGCTGAGCTTGATTTGGCAGTCCCAAGGCTCTTGGCCATCCAATACCATTTATCCCCATGGGAGCACGGCTGGACAGGTGAGGCATAACAGTCTCGGTGGACATAAGTGTAGGCTGTGAACCCAGTTCCCCAGCGGTCTCATTTGGTGCAGCCCTGGGGGCAGGGCATGGGTTGTCCTGCCCGTATTATCATGGCCAGGAGGAATAGTGGCAAGAGCATGTTTAGCTATGATATTAGGAGGAGAGTGATAAAAGAGAAGAAGTCAATTTGAGATTCTGTAAAAAGGAGGAAGGTCCCCTGTAAGTGCAGATCAGAAATTGCCTGAAAGAAAGAGTCACAGTCAATCAGGGTAGCCAGCCAAAGGTCCTGTAATAGGGTCAAGATAAAGTCTTCAAGGCAGGCTAGGGTGAGAGACATATGGCCAGGTCAGGCCACCCCAACGGAATAGCTCCCCAGGAGTAGTGAACAGATAATAAGGTAAGCAAGGGCCAGTGAAAGTCAAAGTGTGAGCAGCCAGTCCTGCGGGGCCGTGACAGCCAGTCCAATGGCGAAGAGTTTGGCCAGAGTTGCGACTGGCAACAGCCACAGCGGATGAGACCAGACAAGCATTGGACGGGGCGTGTCAGTCACTGGCGGGAGGCAGGGGTGTCTTAGTAATGTTGATCTTGGTAGGTCCCGAGATTTTAGAGGTGTAAGTCTCTAGGGGTTTGGGAGAAGGCAGGCCGTGTAGTGGAGCCTGCTTGAGCCGTGTGATGTGGTACCATGGCTCGTGTCCCCACAGTTTGGCTGCTGTAGGGGTGGTGAGGACCAGTGAGAAAGGCCCAGTCCACCGGGGCTGAAGGGGTTGAGGCGTCAGCGTTTTTAGGAGGACCTGATTTCCTGGTGCCAAAGCTGGGGACGGGATCGCCTGGTTATGGTCTCTGACAGGTTGAGGAGGACACGGTCAGCATGTTCTCTAAGTAGGGACCTCAGGAGGGTGAAATAGAGCAAGTAAGTCCCCAGAGGGGGTGTTGGCGGATCCGGAAGGTTAGTCAGCAGATACTGCCTACTGTACAGCAGTTCAGAAGGTGTCAAACCTGTCTTGGCATGAGGAGTTGTCTGTATGCGGGTCAGGGCTGCTGGCAGGAGATCGAACCAGGAGAGACGAAGTTCTGCCGTTAACCTGGTCGGATGAGCCTTGAGGATGCCGTTAGCCCATACTACCTTGCCTGATGACTGAGGCTTTGGAATGAGGTGTGTTAAGAGGGTGTTGGTGACAGTATCGGCTGTCTCCCGGGCACTGGGGGATGCTTCTACCCATCCAGAAAAGGTGTCGACACGGACCAGCATATACCGGAAGGTCCGATGTCTAGGCATGTGAGTAAACTCTATCTGCCAATCCTGTCCCGGCAGGTGTCCTCTCAACTGGTGAGTTTCTTGTGGCAGTTTGAGTCCTCCTTGAGGAGAGGTCTTGGCACAGATTAGGCAGCGATGATGGATTCCCTGAATGGTAGGTCGGAGATGTAATGGGGAAAAGAGAGGGCTAAGGAAGGTCAAGAGAGTATGGGGCCCAATGTGTAAAGAGTCATGGATCTGGGTGATGATGGACGTTGCTTGTTTTTCTGGTAGGACTAGTTTGTTGTGGAGTGTGATCCATCCCGAGGGGTGTTTGGAAGCGCCCTCCTGTGAGAGGAGGGCCTCCATTTTGGCCTTTGAGTAGTTAAGTGTAAGGGAGGTCTGAGAAATAGTATAGGCAGAGGCCCCTGTTGTAAGGCTATCTGTCTGGCCACCTGGTCAGCCTTATTGTTGCCTAGGGAAACCATGTTGTGAGTCGTCTGATGTCCTTTGCAGTGTAGGATGGCTACCTGGGTGGGCTGTGAGATGGCCTCCAGGAGCTTGGCAATGAGGGGGGCATTAGAGATGGGTAATCCCTTGGTGGTGAGGAATCCCCTCTCTCTCCAAATAGCTGAATGTGAATGTGCAATCAAAAAGGCATATTTGGAGTCAGTATAGATGTTAACCCGTTTTCCTGTTGCCAGGTGTAAGGCTCTAGTGAGCGCTATTGGTTCTGCCTTTTGGGAGGTGGTTCCCTCTGGTAGCGGGCGAGCCTTGAGGATGTCATTGGTGGTCACAGCTGCATACGCAGCAGCCCGATGACCGTTAGGGTCTTGTTTTGAACTGCCATCTACAAATAGTGTGAGGTCTGGGTTTTGTAGTGGAGTAGCAAAAAGGTTTGGGGGCAGTTGAGTAAGAGTGTCCAGGACCTCTATGCATGAGTGAGGTCCTGTGTCTTTGCCTGAAGGACAGGTTGGAAGCAAGGGGAGAGAAGACAGGGGGTTTAGCTGGGAGCTGCGGCCCAAAGTAACCTGGGGGTTATCCAGAAAGACCAGGTGGAATTGTTGGAGCCGAGAGTCGCTAAGGTCTGACAGGAATTTGGAAGCCGGGTCAGCCAGGTGGTGTGGTGAGAATTTAGTTAGGGGTTGATCTAGAATTAGCTTTTTTGCATCTGCATATAGAGAGGCTGCTGCTGCCAGGGCACGTAGGCAGGGGAACCGTCCCTGGGCAGTGGGGTCTAACTGTTTGGAGATAAATGCCACTGGCAGCATTTTAGGGCCCGCAGGCTGTATGAGGGCTCCAAAGGCTATGCCCCCTTTTTCATCAGTGTACAAGTGATAGGGGAGGTTGGGATTGAGCAGGAAGAGCGGGGAAGAGGACAGCAAAGCTGAGTGAAGGTTGTAGAAGGCCTTCTGGACCTCTGTTTCTGAAGAGAGCCGTCCAGTAGGGGTGTCTTTTGCGGCTGCATAGAGGAGTTTAGCCAGCGAAGCATAGTTGGGGACCCAGTGCCGGAAGAATCCTGTTAACCCCAAAAAGGACAAGATTTGTTCCCCAGTGGAAGGGGGGCAGCGGTCTCGGAGAAGGCTGAGTCTGTCAATAGTTAGAACCTTGGTTGTCGGGGTAATTTTTAGGCCTAGGTAAGTTACAGAGGTCTGGGTGAGTTGGGCCTTTTGTTGAGATGCTCGGTATCCTTTAGAGTTAAGGAAGTTAAGAGTAGTGGTATGTATCTGAGAGAGAGCTTGTGAGGGGCTGCAGAGCAGAAGGTCATCCACATACTGTAAGAGGACACTAGGGGCCAAAGGGCATGTAGCCAGATACCGGGCCAGAGCCTGGCCAAAAAAACGGGGGCTGTCTCTAAACCCTTGGGGGAGGACTGTCCACGTTAGCTGGGAGGACTGTCTGGTTTCTGGTTTGGTCCATGTGAAAGCAAAGAGGAATTGGCAGTCTGGGTGTAAGGGAATAGTGAAAAAGGCATCTTTGAGGTCTATGACAATAAAGTGAGTTGTACTGCTAGGGATGTCAGAAAGCAAGGTATAGGGATTGGGGACAATCGGATGGGCAGGGATCATGGCCTTGTTTATCAGTCGAAGGTCCTGGATCAGTTGGTAGCCGCCAGCAGCTTTCCATACCGGGAGAATGGGGGTATTGTAGTGCGAGGTCGTGGGGACTAGGAGGCCCTGGCCTAAGAGACGGGCTGTGATTGGTTTAAGACCGTGTAGGTGAGTCTGAGAGATGGGGAATTGAGGCCGGTTTGGGAAGTGGGAAGGATCACATAGTTTAATCAGGACAGGGTATGATGGGTTGTTACCAGAGGGATTTCAGTGTCCCAGATGCTAGGGTTGACAACTGGAGCCTCAGGGGAACAGAGGAGGAGTAGGTGCAAGGTGAGAGATTGGGAAAGTGAAAGAGGTAGGTGAATGGTGGCCCTAAGCTTAGCTAAAATGTCCTGCCCCAGCAGGGGAGTGGGGCATGAAGGGATTATCAGAAAAGAGTGTGATCGAGCTGACAGGGCTGTGGCCCAGTCTGCAAGGGTCGTGAAGATGTGCCGTTTATACCCACCACCGAGACCTGGGAAGGATGCAGTGTGTCCCCGAAGGAGGGAAGGACCGAGTAAGTAGCTCCTGTATCTATCAAGAAATTGATAGACTCACCCGCCACTTGAAGCATTTCCCTGGGCTCAGTTTGGGTTATGGGGGTCCCTGAGTCTGGGCGCCGTCAATCTTCATCAAAGGAGAGAAGTTCCAAGGCGGGGTGCGGGGAGGAAATGTCCTTTTGGGAGCCCAAACCTCGGCCTGGTAAGGCCGGGGCCTGAGTCGCCTGGGGATGATCACAAGCCCAATGTCCCGGCTGGCTGTTTGCAACGAGGGCAGGGCTTTGTAGGGAGGGAGCCGGGGGTTTGGGCATTGGTGGGCCCAGTGGCCCTCATGACCGCATTTGAAGCAGGCTCCCAGCGGTGGCTTCTGGGGACCCACCTTCTGTCCCGTGGCCGGCGGGAGGGCTGCTATCAGTGCCTGGGTGTACTTCTCAAGGAGGTTAGCCTGGAGTTCGGTTTTTTGTTTAAGCCTTGCCTTGCGGCTGGCTTCGGTGGCTTCCCTCTCGGGTGTTATAAACCTTAAAGGCCATTTTTACCAGGTCTCGGAGGGGGCTCTGAGGCTCATCCTCAGCCTTGGAGAGTTGTTTTTTTGGACGGCGGCCGGGCGGGGTCTGCTGGGTTGGTTACATGTCCCCGGTCTGCTACCACACTTGCTGCAGCCCAAATGGCCTTTCTCTCCTCTGGGGCGGTAGTGGACCCCAGGATGACAAATACGTCCTGCCAGGTGAGGGCGTAAGACCAAGACAGCTGGGTAAAGTTTTTGATGTAGTTGGAGGGGGTGGCCGAATAGGAGCCTATCCGCTGTTCGATATGGGCAAGGTCTTGGAGTAAAAAGGGTATGTGGATATGGACAAGATCCTCTGGGCCGGCCACCTGGCGGAGAAGAAGCAGGGGAGCTGGCGGTAGATTGGGAGTGGTCTGGGACCTTGTGTGTGAGCTGACTGGTGAGTCAGAAAAGGGGTGGGCAGGGAGGAAGAGGTGGATATTGAGGCGGAGCCAAGAGAGCATAGTCACAGGAGAGTTGGGCTGTGAGGACGATGGGGGAGGGGAGGATATGGAGGGAGTTGGTGAGGGCGATAGAGGGGGAGTTGGTGTAGGGCTAGGAAGGGCCACGGTTAGGAGAATTTCAGAAGGGGAACGGTGGGTCTATAGGGTGGGATGGGAGCGCAGCAGCCAGAAAGCCTGTACGTAGGGTACCTCAGACCATTTTCCCGTCCTCTGGCAGTAATTATCTAAGTCACAGAGGATGTTAAAATCGAAAGTTCCGGTTGGCGGCCATTGTGGGCCATTATCTAAAGAATATTGGGGCCATGCCTCAGAATAGAGGAAGGTTAAGCGTTTGGAGCAAATTTTTCCAGAGATATGTAGAGTTCTGAAGTTGGCGAGTAAACATTTTAGTGATGTGGACCAGGGTTGGTCGGCCCTGGAGGCAGCCGCCCCCATGGCGACTATGAAACGAAGGTCCTGGACCAATCGTTAGTGGGGCTGGGAGCAGTCCAGTCAGGCGTCCCCGAACAGGTCGTCAACCCAGCGAGGTGAGGAGAGGGCCACTCAGCCAAGACGGACGTCTTCAAGTTGACTGGCACCGAGGAATAGCAGGCCTGGCCTGCGGAGGAGGGGTCCGGTCGCGGCCACGATTTAAAGGGACCGAGACACCCTAGGAATATTCGCCACGGGAGCAACAACCCCCAGAAACTGACCGATGGAACTTACCCCGTATCCTGCCAGACGGTTGAATGGTCCCAGAGGGGTGATGGGGTGACCTGGTCTGGCTCGGGCCAGACCCGAGGTGGGCCGCAAATCCTGCTCGTTGTGGGATGGGCCCTCACCTCGAGCCCCACGTTGGGCGCCAAATGTTAGGTAAAAGACGATCAGGACACCAAAAGAGTGTCTTAACAGGCTTTTAATGTTCCTGGACCCGAACGAGGCAGGTTGAGGAAGTCCGCACCTGGTCTGTGCTGGGGAGTGGTTTATATGCGTTCGTTGCGGGGGATGGTCAGGCTAGATCGCCCAAAAAGTACGCTTAGTGAATGGGGGTTCAGATAGGTCACCAGGCCAAGGCGTCGTGGTCTGACAGGTCCTTCTATGTGGCTGGGGCGGGGAGGCTTTAGCTGGCGAAGTGTGCTGTCATTGATCCCCGGGATCTGGGAGGCTCTTTCTGTTAGGGACTTCCCCCGCCAGCAGGAGAGAGTAGGGGCGGCCCATCATGGCCCCAGGGTCCGGCCTTACACTTAGTAGTGAGTTCTTAGGAGCAAAGCTTTTGAACTGTCATGTTGGAGAAGACTCTTGATCCAACCAGTCCGTTCTGAAGGAGATCAGCCCTGGGATTTCTTTGGAAGGAATGATGCTAAAGCTGAAACTCCAGTACTTTGGCCACCTCATGTGAAGAGTTGACTCATTGGAAAAGACTCTGATGCTGGGAGGGAATGGGGACAGGAGGAGAAGGGGACGACTGAGGATGAGATGGCTGGATGGCATCACCGACTCAATGGACGTGAATCTGAGTGAACTCCGGGAGTTAGTGATGGACCGGGAGGCCTGGCGTGCTGTGATTCATGGGGTTGCAAAGAGTCAGACACGACTGAGTGACTGAACTGAACTGAAGCACACGGATGCGTGTTGGTGGATAAGGAGGCTTCATGCTGAGATTTTTGCTCTAGTGATTGATCTTTAAATGACTAAAATCCTGCTCACTCCCAGGTTCCTAAAATAAATGGGAGTAGAGCTGTCTTCTGTGTTAACTTCCAAAAGAGGGCCCAGTTTTCCTTTCCAGCTTTGGTACCCTGTTGATACACCACAGGAGGAAGGTGGAAGAAAAGACTTGCTTACTTCTCTTATCAGACTTCAGTATATGTGCAAAGGTCAGGGAAATCCGTTTGTCTTCTGTCTAGCTTCACGAATACTATAGTTGACATCTCTGTTTTCTGTTGGAGTCATTTGAGAATGAGAACTGCCACTTCTGAAGTCATAGTCAGGATTTTGATTTGGGGGCCAAAAACTTCGGGGAAGTGGGAGATGGGAAGGTTGGTGACTCAGACTCTGACCTGGGGAAAGGTTTGTGGCTACTGTAGGAATTTCATCAAGCTGCTGAGCCTGCAGTGCCCCTTCCACAGAGAATACAGGCCTCTAGAGGAAACAGGTCTTTAGGGTTGGAGTTCTTTTATTAGACAAGGGTATGTGAGTTTGGGGTCTCTGGTTTTAGGGATATGTAACTGGGCCCAGGACTCTAGAGTTTAGTGTAAGCCTTTTAGTTAGTTGTGACATTTAAACAGATGTTTCTGTCCAGTCTTACGGTACCTCCCATACCTCAGTTTTACATGAAGTGATTTTTCAATTACTCTCTTGATTAAGTGGGCTCCTACAAGCCCTCATTGTCCTTCCCTAGTAAGGCCATTTGACTGGTTAAGGGTAAGGTTTAGAAGTTGCCGCTGGAAGCAGTTCCATTTTAAATTATGTTCTCTTTATCAGCTTTGCTCTAGATTTACTTCTCACTTAATCAGACAAATTAGCTGGAAGGGTAGTTGTGCAAATGTCCAGTGAGATTCATTATGTACTCTTGGTGTCTTTAATTACAGCTATGAGGACCTTCTCATTTATCCAACTTCTGGTTGCCCTAGACTTTCACCCCCAGAATAGACAGCCACAGGGCTCACAATCAAATTGCAGTTATTAGGCTAGAAGGATAGGCCTTACTTGTTTATATTTCTCACAATATAATACAGTGTCTGACACAATAGAAGGACTGAATAAATGTCTTATTTATGTAAGTGCTCCACTTCTGTTTGCTTATATAAATACACCATTTACTTCTCTTTTTCAGGCCAAGATGGGCTTCAAGGAAGGTGAAGGATTGGGTAAATACAGCCAGGGTCGGAAGGACATCGTTGAGGCCTCTAATCAGAAAGGTCGACGAGGCTTGGGTCTGACACTGCAAGGCTTTGACCAAGAGCTGAATGTGAACTGGCGAGATGAACCAGAGGTACCTCCTGTGGAGAGGAGACGGGAAGACCATTTATGTCTTTATTAAACCATATTAACAAACTAGAAGTCTTCAGAGGCAGTATGATCAGGGTGTTGGCGGGGATTGGAACTAGTTTCTTACATGGAAGATACGGGGGTGTCCAAAATGGAAAAGATCCTGGGGGAGATAACAGTGGGATATGGATTTGTTTCCTGTTGCTTCATATAAGACTGGGTCTAAGACCAGTGGGTAGAAGATACAGAAAGGCAGAGTGTGTCTCCACAAAGAACTTGGATAAATAGATAACAGCTTTTCACCAGTGATGAACATGCCTGAGGAGGTAGTGAGCACCCTCTGCTGAAAGTATTCATGTGACAGATGAGGGCCACTCTCCCACTGTGTGAGTAGCTGGATCAGGTGCCCGCCAAGGTCCTTGCACCACCTCAGGTTTATGATATCCTGATATTAAATAGGTGTTTGTTTATGCCAAGTAGCTTTTCTCTTGTGGGTTTATTCTGCTTATCTCCTTGGGTGTGAGTTTGTTTTAATCCTGAATATCTAAAGAGATTCCCTTTTGATGGCACAGGTAATGTTGAGATTTTATGTTTATTCATTTGCTTATGCCCTACCTTATTTCACAGAGGATTTGAAGTGGGTATAATGAAAATACCTAAAAATAATGGTAAAATGTTACCATTATAGAGTTGAAACTAGAGAATATGAAACACAAATGTCGAGCCTTCCATATAGCTGCTGTAAGTTGAGCTTCAGATGTTGCTCTGAACTCTGGAAAATAAATATTTTATTTGTCTCCCTGATGTTCCAGTGCAGCAAAGAAATTCTGTGAACCTGTGCATGATGAAAGCCTAATAAAGTGTCAGAGTAGCATGTTAATAAACCAGGAGTTGATGGATTCTGAGAGTGGTCCTGCTGTGTTGCCTTGTAGTTGTAAGGAGACACAACAATGCAAAATAGGCAAATATTTATAATTGGGGCTAGATGTAAGTTTCTACCTCCAAATTGCTTGGTACTTTCCATGTCCTCATTTATTTAAAGTGAGTGAAAAGTCCCTACCCTCTCAATGGGGCAGAATTAGAACTTTGCTAAACTTGGAATCTGAAATTTGCTCATAAAATCTGTTTTTAATAGAGACAGGCTATTGAAAAAAAGGGGGGGGCGGTTTGGCCATGCCAATGAAAGCTCCAAGTCTTAACCACTACCACAAGGGAATTCCATGAATAATTTTTTTGAGGCAAGACTGACTTAACCACCATTTACCGTAATTCATTTTTTTCCCTTAAAGATAACCTTTTGGTTAAGAGTTTGCCTCAACTATTTGTTGGTGGCCACTTCTTTTTTTTTTTTGGTTGTTGTTGTTTTTTGTTTTTGTTTTAAATTTTAATTGTTTGCTTATTTTTGACCATGCCAGCTCATGTGGGATCTTAGTTTCCCAACTAGGACTTGAACCTGTGCCCCTACAGTGGAAGCACAGCGTCCTAACCACTGGGTCACCTGGGAAGTGCCGCTTCCTTGAGGTAGTTGAGTCTGGGCGGCCTGAGGCGAGTGTCCGATTCCTGAGTCACCGCATGGAGAGTGCTCCAGTGGCGCTGTCCAGGAATACGGAGTGTGCAGTGTGGAGCTTCAGGCAGAGCTCACTTTGTAGGCAGCCGTAATGGTCACACTTCCATGGGGAGGTTGAGTCTGCTATTCCTCTCCAAAGGAGCGTCCATATTGTGTTTGAGCTGCTTTTCACAGGCTATAATTCGCAACTTTTATACCTAAAGGGACCGGATTTGACCAGGAGGAGGAGCCGTGATTCACTGCTAGATTCATTGACAAAGTTTTCAGTAATTTTTCTTTTAAACTTTTTCTCTGTTGATGGTAGTTGGCTTGCCCTTAAGACCTTGCATTGAGATACCATTTTATGCCTTTCAGAGCATGTAATATTACCTTTAATCTCATTGCTTCAATTCGCAATGGTGAATCTCTTCTCCACACTTACTTGGAGGGAAAATGTGGAGCTGCCAATGCAGGTTAGCCACCTATTTAGGTTTTATAATCGTTGTCTCTTCAGCCCTGTGAACTTAGTTCTGGATGCACATTAGAATCACCTGGCGACCTCTAAAAAATGTCCTTATACCCAATCCCCACCTGAGACCAACAGAATCATATACTCCGAGGGTAGGGCCCAGGCATCAGTACTTTTTAAAAGGTCTACAGATAATGCTAAGTGTGGCCAGGATGAAAACCACAGTTTTAGCTTGGTAAGGAAAGTAACTGAAAAATTAAGAGGAAGCAGCACTAGAGAAGCCAGTTTCTACTGTGTCTTGCAATAAAAGGCATCAGGAAGTGATGCTCATTGCACTGTCTTCCTGATGTAATTGCCTTATAGACTTATGTTCTTCTCTGCATCCCCACTGCTCTGACTATAGGCCACCTGAGTTAAAGACCGTGTCTTTTTACCTCTGTGTACTGAGCTCTTAGTCCACAGTAGGTGTTCATCAAATCATATTGGAACAAATGAAAGAAACTTTGAAAGTTGGAGAAGTTTCTTAGAATTCAAAGCAGAATTGGCCCTGGCCTTTAGAAGCTGAACTTCAGAATTCTGGCTCAGTTCTTAGGTCTGACACTGCCGTTGGCCTCAGCTTCCTGGACAGTTCTCACTCTGAGCCCCTCTTGATAGTTTTGGGGAAAGCCCTGGTGAGTTGGGGCATGGCCCTGAAGGTCTGCCTTACCTGACTTACTTGCCTCTCTTTTGTTTGTAGCCCAGTGCCTGTGAGCAGGTGTCATGGTTCCCAGAATGTACCACTGAAATTCCTGACACTCAGGAAATGAGCGATTGGATGGTTGTGGGGAAGGTAGGAGTTCAGGAAAATGTACTCTGAATTCTTGACATTTCTCCTCCTTAAATCAGGTGTGTGTATCTGTATACTCACAGTTTAAGAAAAGTGTGAATCTGAGCTTTCTGGCAGGAATAAAGCTGCATCAAGAGGGTGTCAAGAGCTTCACAGATATGCCCCTGGGAGATGTGGCATGTGGGGCTTTTTTGCTCCTAGTCATTTACCTTGCAAGGCAGCACAAAATGCCTAACTTCTGTCTTCCTCTTGGATGCTTTTTAGAGTAGCTTATTATACACCTGTGTATATTCTGGTCACTACTGGGCACTGTTCCAGGTAGATAAAAAAGACTACTCTTGTCCTCAGAAAGGAATGAGGGAGTTGTTACAAAAGGAATTTGTTTGTTCTCTTTCTGGAAAATTGTAAGAAGTATATAGTTTTTCCAGATCAGCATGTTCCAGAGAGCAGTTCTCAAAGTATAGGGACTTGAGGGATCTCCATGACCCTTTCAGAGGGTCTACAAGGTCAGTTATTTTCATAATTCTGAAAAGTTATTTGCCTTTTCCATTCTCACTCTCTTGCAAGTGTCCTGAGAAGTCTTCCAGAAGCTATGACATGTGATAGCATGTGTTAAATGCGCATGTGGGCGGGAGACTCTCCCTGTCTCGTGTAAGCTGGGTGCTGAGAGCTTTGCAAACATGGAAAGCAGTGCCCACTCTTCTCAATCATTTTTTTCTGGAATACAGTTTTCATACACGTTTATTTATATTAATATAACATTTTAAACTGAACTAGTAAATATTTAAACATCTCGGTTTTAACTTCTAATAATAAGGCATATAAATATACACACACACACATATACATCTATCTCCCACAGAAACAGAAGCTGTTCAGGGTCCTCAGTGATCTTAGAGTGTAAAGCCTGAGAATACCGAGTTTGAGCACCACTGATTTAGAGGCAGCCTCACCGGTACATGACGCTGAACTCAACATTCCCGTGAGGCTCCCACACCCTTGTTTTCTGTGACGCTGCCAAGTCGGTGCCTGAGGTCCTGCCTTCATACTCACCAGGGAGCAAGAGGCTTCCTGGCTAAAGGACAGCCTCTGTCATTTTGGGTGTTCCCAAGCATCCACCATCCTTCTGCCCCCGTGCTCTAGGGACAGACAGCTTGGGTGTCTCCTCCCTGTTTGCTTTTCTCAGCCTCGGCATTCACGAGTCTTGTGTCCATGCGGTGCTTTCATGGGGGCCCCCAGGGGGCTGCTCCTTCTCGTAGCCGTCTGGAGCCGAGCCAGAGGGGTTTAGGCTTTTCTCTTTCCCGCCCCTCGGAGTTGATGTTCTCTGGCAGGGACTCAAGCTCCCTTTTGCTCTGCTCCCTCAGAACCCTAGTTTTCCCCCAAATGCAGTCACATGTGGTCATTATGGATTGTTTTCTTCTCCCTTAGAGAAAGATGATTATTGAAGATGAAACAGAGTTTTGTGGGGAAGGCCTGCTTCGCAGTGTGTTGAAGTGTAAGGTAAGCCCTCGTGGTTAGAGCGGGCGCTGAAGATTCGTGTGAGGGGTTGTGCTGGGCTGTTCTTGTTCTTTTGAGTCGGTTGTGGGGAACCTGAAATTTAGCTAATTTTTCCTGGTGGCTCCCTTGCCCTGCAGTGTTGTTCTGTCTCTGTGGTCGGTAGCCAGGAAGGGAACCACTTAATTTCAGTGGGTGGGTTCATCGTAATCCTGAGGAGGGGCTGGCATAGTGGAAGATTTGGAATCATTCTTCAGTATTAGAGCTGAATTCAAATCCTAGTTTTGCAGCTTTTTTTTTTTTCTTTGCTGAGTGACCTTGGACCATTTGCTTTAGCTTCTCTGAGTTTGAGTTTCCTTATCTTTAAATTGGGAAGAAAAAAATACTCAGAGTGAAAAGAGATAGTTGGTGTTACTCTCCCCTTGATGTCTTCTGACCTGACTTTGGTCAGGAGGTGCGTTGCCTGGGGCAGGGTGAGCCAGGGAAACTGAGGAGAAAATGAGTTGGAGAAGCAAGTCTTGAGACGAGCCTCATGGAGCTTATTTTTCTGGCAGGTAGAGTATTGGAAATATCCTCAGGTAAAGTGAGGCTTTCTTTTTCCAGAGAGAATTAGAAGAAAGAGAAGGGTTCCTGCTGGGAGGTAGGTGCCCTCAGAAAAGCCTGATCTTTGTTTGCCTGCCATCTTTCTGGGTACACCCTTCAGAGCAAAACTCTGGTCCCTGCTGAGTTGCTGCTGAAGTGGAGAAGCAGGCTTGTAGCAAGGGTTAGCAGCGCCAGGAGGATTAATACCACAAGCACGTGGCAGGCACGTGCTTGCTTCCCTTTTATTTTGTACCATTTTATAAGTGAGGTAGTTGAGAGGCAGAGTGATCCAGCCGCCTGTCTGGGGTCATTTCAGAGCTGGGTTGCAGCAGAGGCCTAGCTTTTCAGAGGGCTGTGAATCCGGCTCCTCAAGCTCCATTCCTAGGGTGATGCTCACCTTGTGGTTCTGATTCTCTCCGGACAGAGTGTGTTTGACGTCCTGGATGGGGAAGAGATGCGGCGAGCTCGGACCCGGGCCAATCCCTATGAGATGATCCGAGGAGTCTTCTTCCTCAACAGGTTTGCTGGCATTTCCCTTCCCTCCCCTCCCGCAATGTGCACTGGTCGATGTTTCCATTTGAGCCTCAGCTCTCCCATCTGTCTGGTACTGAGGTATGCTTTTCTGTCTTGCTTTGTTTCAGGGCAGCAATGAAGATGGCTAACATGGATTTTGTGTTCGATCGCATGTTTACAAATCCAAGGGACTCTTATGGGGTGAGAACAAGATTTTGCTTCTGAATTCATAGTGCTAAATAGGCTTCAGCTTCAGTGGCTCAGAAATTGCCATTTGTACAGTGCTAGGAGAGTATTCCTGCTGGGTGATGGAGATGCATTTTGTGATGAGATATAGTTTGTTTTGAGCTCTTCAGCTAGGGTTCCACAGTGCTTCCTGTGGTCCCAGGAGTGCCCTAGTAAACAGTTATCTCTAGGGCTTCAGGCGCCTGACTCTGCAGATCCTGCTCTTCACTTCAGGTGGAGGGGCACAGGGCTTGCAGCAGTGGAGGAGGGGCATTCCTGACCAGATCAGCAGGTGTGGCCTCCATAGGCCAAGGGAGCAGGGAGGTGAGGGCATGAGTTAGTGCATAGGCCTCCCTGCTGCACTGATTAAATGTGTATTTATCCAGCCCCTACGTCATGCCAGGCACAGTGCTAGGCACCAGGAATACATAGATGTGATCCCTTTCCCCATGGTGCTTAGGTTCTGGACATTCTGGGGGTCTTGACAGCAGATGAGGGTAGGGGTTGGGTATGTGTAGAGCCTCTCCATGCTTGTCGACGTGTAGAGGCCAGTTGCCACCAGGGAGCGTGAGCCTGCCTTTTACAGGGTGGGGTGGAGTCTGAGTGCAGTCAGCCCTCTGTGTCTGTTGACTCTGCGATACAGAGGGCTGGCTGTACACCGCCACCTTATGTAAAGGACTCAAGCATCTGCAGATTCTGGTGTCTGTGGAGGGGGGACCTGAAACCAATCCCCTGTCAATACTGAGGGACGACTGTGAGCAGTCCTTACAGTGAGTTAATGTTCCAGATGGAAACTTGTGACATCATCTGATTTGTTTGTTGCTGTTTCTGGAATGAGGGGGCAGTACTCTGGGAAATGTCTGAGTTTTGAATGAAATGTGGGCACCTGGGTTCTTTCACGGGTCTGTTTACAATCAGTATCATGTCTGAAGGTCTGTGCTCATGGTTGGGGCCAGGTAGGAAGTGCAGCACTTAGTCACAGGTGGTGTCACTCAGGTTCATACCTTCTTTGGGTCTCAGCTACCTCATCTCTGAAATTAGCCCTACTAACCTGCCAGAGAACCAGGGTAGGACCAAGAGACTCTTAAGGTTTGTTCCAGCTCTAAAATCTGTGACTTCAAATGTGGCCACTTTCCCTTTCTGCTTCTCTGAACAAGTTTCATGTGGGATCCTAATTACAGGTGGTGGATTGGAATGATTTTCTACTTTACTACTCTCGTTTTTCTGAACACAGACCCTCCATATGATAGAGAAAGAAAAAAGGAAATTTCATTCTAGCTTTCCCTTCAGAGTTTCAAAGCATTTTCACCCTGTCCTAGAAGGTTAGTTCTCTGACAGTGAAGGGGTCAGGAGCCAGCTGTTCCCAGTCCAGCTTCTGCCTCACTCAGCCTCCTCCTGCTAGGTCCCTGATTATCCACTGCTTAAAGAAATTTGTTTTCCAAGTTCTTCACTGCTCCAGCCTCACCTGCCTGATTGTCTCCTCCATGCTGGCAGAAGGGCAGGTGGACCCCTCCAGCCTATAGTTATTTTTCTCCCCCAGGTCTCCCTCCCACCTTACAGTACCAGCAAGCTGTACAAAACGGCTCTTGGAATTAGCATCTTGAGAAAATTACATTGATATAATGTTGATTTAATTTTCTGAGCTCCAAATGATTTCCCTTAAACCCCTGCCTGGCAGAGGAACTCTGTCAGGTTGATGGGAAATCACAGCGTCATTTTGGGCTTTTGAATGTAAACGCCTCCAGCAGCTGGGATCTGGTTATTGTCTTTTGCTGTCAGGAAAATGAAGTAGGCATCAGGGTCGTACCATTCAGGTGGAGGGTGGAGATGTTACAGAGGGAAAGGTGGCTGTGTTTGCGATGCTTGAGGCAGCTTCTTGACTTGCACTGATTGATAGTGGCCATGGAGAATTGCCCTTCCAGAGAAGTTCTTCTATACTCCACTATGAAAGTGATTTCTCTTCAGCTCCTAGTGTTTGCTTCTGTCTGTTCACCCCTGTTTCCTCCCGAGGACTGGAGTGACAGCCGAGCCCAGCAGGCTTGTGTTTAGAGCAGTCCCAGCAGACGTGGGAGTAGCAGAAGCCCCAGGCACACGCCCAGGCTTGCCAGAGTCTCAGTGGCTCTCGGATCAGGGAAATTAGAGTAAGAGTGCAGACTATGTGAAGCCTAGTAAAGTGTGAGGCGGTTGGAGATGGGAAGCTGGAGGGAGGCTCTTTGAGGTTTTCCAGCATGTTTCTGCTTCTACAGGTTGTGGTAAAAGGAGAAAAGAGGCTAGGGAAATAAAGAGATCATAAACAAGAATTTGGAAGGGGCCAGGAAGAGAAGGGCGTTTAGATTCTTTGGGTATATGGAAGCGTATTATATATAAATGTTACGTAAGGGACTTGTGTGCCTGCAGTTATCGTTGTGGTAAGAAAGCATTGGCTATGAAGCGTAACAGGATACAAAAGCTGAATGCAGATCTTGAAGTTTCAGCGCTGTCTTAGAAGAAATTAGACAGCGCTTACAAAGTCCCTGCTGCCTGTGGAGCACTGCGCCAGACTCTGCAGAGAGAAAAGGAGGGGAGGGGCAAGGGCCTGACTCTCAGGGAGCTGGCTGATCGAGTTGAACTTCATGTTGTCTTAACGTTTGTTCAATGTTGTACAGTTTTTAAGGGTCTTCGACATAAGGTATTTTGTTTAATCCTACAATAGCCTTAAGAAATAACCTACATTAGTTCCCGTTTGTCATTGAGGAAGCTCAAGCTTAAAGACATAAATCGTGCTCTTGCCTTTGACTGCACAGTCAGTAAGTGGCAGAGGTGAGAACCCCGGCCGTCCTTTCTGTGAAAGGACCGCTGGCCGCGGCCTGCGAGGGTGACATGTCCTGAAATTACAGATCATATTTATGCCGTCTTTTTGGAGGTGAGACACTTTCATTGATTCATTCTCCTTTCTTCTCTCAGTCTTCTTTGGGCCAGCCTCTCACCTGGAGAAGCTGGCGCCTGGGGCTAGGGCTTGGCCTGTGATAAGGAACAGTGTTTTCACTCTTTGCAGTGTGTGCAGGCCTTAAACTTCTGACGTCTGCCTCACTAGTGCTTTGCAGCCTGGGAAGTGCTGCATAATATTCTTGGCATATGCCATTAGGTCTTTTTTAGTGTGCAAATGAATACAATAAGAAAATATGAATAATTGATGGCTGAGGAACAAAGAATGTTAGGGTGATGGAGCAGAGGGAGGGGAGAAGGAACTGATATGCCCCAGCACACTGAGTGGGCTTGTCACAGGGTGATGAAGTGTATTTTCAGCTACAGTCCCTTTCTCCAGAGACTTTTTCCACTGTTGTGATCAAGCTAGGTAAACCACCATCAGATGCAAAGCCCTTGTCACCTCGAAAGTGACTGGACGGTGAGCATTAGTATTTCCATTTCTTTCCTATAACTGTTTCCCCTGAAGCCTTCTGATCTTTATCTGGCAGTTAGAGAGCTCTGGACAAGCACCCAGCTGTGCCAGACTTTGAGGGAGAGAAGGCTGAGCTGTCTTAGCCCTTCCTGCTGGATGTTCATCAGGGTCCCCTGCGGTCACTCCTCAGGAGCTCAGCCTCTTGTCACCAGTGCAGGTGGCGCGTCTCTGCCGTGGAGGCGAGACAAGTGGCATTCACCCTTGAGGGCCCAGGTGTGTAGAAGAGAAGGGTAAACACAATCTAGATCTGCATTCAGCATACATTAAATTTAATTAATTAATTTGGCCAAGCTGTGCAGCTTGTGAGATTCCCATTTCCTTGACCAGGGATGGAACCTGGGCCACAGCAGTGAAAGCCCAGTATCCTAACCACTAGGCCACCAGGGAATGCCCAGCATTTTATATCAAGAATTTAAAGCCACTTAAGTGGCTGAAACTAATCATCAAATACAAATGATGATAGTATAATTCAGTTGTTCTTTAGGTGGGTGGATGCTCTGATGGCTGCTTAGATCAATGTCTCCTGTTTTCTCAATCTTATCAGCTTCTAGCTCTGCCCTGTGCAGGCCCTAGTCAGCAGAGGGGCAAAGGCAGGAGCAGGGGTGTGCAAAAAAGGAGGACACACAGGGCACTGTGGGGTCTTGGATGGAGTCGTGGAACAGAACAAGGGGTCTGGTGAGATCTGAAGCAAGTCTGGGGTGTAGTTCGTAGAAGTGTACCCGTGCATGTCAGTTCCTTAATTTTTACAGCTGACCATGTAAGATGTTACTAAAACTGGGTGAAGGATATGTACAAACTTTGTCCTCGCAACTTTATCTGTACGTCTAAAATTATTCCATGATAAAAACTTAATTGGAGGGGGAAAAAAGGTAGTGGCTAGGAGGAGAAGACAAAGGGACGCAGAGACTGTCATTTGGAATGTGAGGCCCTGAGCTGGGAGGAAGTGATGTGAGAGCCCCTCAGACTCTGGTTGGACAGGAAGCCTGCATCTCCTGGTCAGGCTGACGGGATGCTGACTAAGCGGTGCTGCAGACTATGAACAGGTCGATTTGTGTCTTGGCGTTTCTCTTTCCCTGTCTGTCATGTTGGGGGCTAGAACATCTACTCTGCTCGTTGGGACTCTCTTGTAAGGCAGGATGCAGTGGGGAAAAGATGCTGAGAAAACATGCACGCTTGGGTGCCCATTAGGGTGTTTTTTAGGAATCTGAGCTGGGCATGGTGGTGTGAAAGGCATCAGGGGTGTTTTGAGGTGGGGATGGGTGACTCTGAAGGCAGTGGTCTCAGAGGACACGTTTCCTGGTGGTTGTGGCTCTGGCAGGAACTCTGCACTGTGCTTGCTGAAAGGCTTGTTTTACTTCCCTGCTTTCTCTTTCCTGCTCCCCACTGAGGCATTTTCCCCTCTTCCTCCCCTGGCTTCCACTTGCCCCTGCAGAAGCCGCTGGTGAAGGACCGGGAAGCGGAGCTTCTGTACTTTGCCGACGTCTGTGCGGGCCCGGGCGGCTTCTCGGAGTACGTGCTGTGGAGGAAGAGGTGGCACGCCAAGGGCTTCGGGCTGACTCTGAAGGGCCCTCACGACTTCAAGCTGGAGGACTTCTACTCTGCCTCCAGCGAGCTCTTCGAGCCCTACTACGGTAGGGACACGGAGGAGGCCCCAGGGACCGAGAGGGACGAGTCTTACCAGGAGGAGCTCCTAGCCACGTGCCGTGTTTTCTGCCCCGGGGCTCTCAGCCTGTGGTTCCCAGCCCTCGTCACGAGGTCTCGGTCCCCTCTTGCCTGTGCCTTGTACCCCAGGCCTGTGGGATCCAGGTTAAACCCCCCCGTAGGCAAACTCACGGCAGATCCATGCTAATTTCTCCTTCCTTCTCTTGTGGGGACAGGAGATAATAAAACTGTTCGATCTCTAGCTGAGAACTGGCAGGGTTATTAACAAATACAAACCCACACCCATCCCCAGCCCTGTATGCCAGGTGCTCAGCAACCCCCTAGCAGTTCCTCCACTCTGTCTTGCTTCTTGTGATTTGGCAGGAAATCCCAAGTCCTTTGTTAACAGAACTTATTAAGAAATTGATATTGCCTCCTAAATGTAGGTGCTTTTAAACACGTTTGATCTTGAACATGAAGGCCTTCTGTTTCAGTTGATGGCTCACTGCTGGTTGACTCCTCCTGAGCTCTCCTTTGCTGTAGCAGGGCCCTGTTTCTGCCTCCTGGCCCATCACTGCAGGGCAGCCTTGTGTGACGGGTCCTTCACTGAGCTGCTCCTCACAGAAGCTCTTCTCCTGGGCCTTGAGGCCTGCCTGGTACCTGTGTTCACAGCCCTGGCGAGGTTGTGTCCCGGTGCCAGGGATGCACAGGGCAGACAAGCTAAGTGTGAACCTTGTGTCCTGTCAGGTGAGGGTGGGATCGATGGAGATGGAG
This sequence comes from Redunca redunca, assembly GCA_006410935.1. Taxonomy (NCBI): domain Eukaryota; kingdom Metazoa; phylum Chordata; class Mammalia; order Artiodactyla; family Bovidae; genus Redunca; species Redunca redunca. The sequence continues at coordinate 242,464 of SJYQ01040067.1, forward strand.
ACATTACCCGCCCGGAGAACATCAATGCTTTCCGGAATTTCGTCCTGGATAACACCGATCGCAAGGGTGTCCACTTTCTGATGGCTGATGGGGTAGGTGACCTGCTCTTCATGGAGTGATGATGTATGTTTTTATTCTTTTTGTATATCTTTTCAGTTTGTAACTTTGTCGAGGCTGTGCTATTATGGGCATCTTTGCTTGAGGCAGGTGGGTCTTCCCAGCTCACTTCCTCATCGGGCCTCGGGTGAGGGTGGAGGCCTGGTGAGGGGGCACCGTGACTAAGATGAACTCAGCAGAGCCAACGGGAAGGACGTTTCCATCGTTTGTTACCCAGGTGCTGCTCTTGGAGAGGCTGTCTGTAAACGGCCACTCCTAAGCCTTGGGAGCAGCTGATAGGTGACCATGTAACCAAACGCAGCTGCTCCATATTAATTAAGACTCCATATTAAGACTCCACAAGAGGCTCTGTCAGTGGCTGGGCTGAGGAAGATACTCAGGTTGTCCATTTCTTGGGCAGCTGCCTGAGGCATAGAGGCAGCCCCTGCAACTTTCTCCCTTAGTAATCTGATGCTGCTGGTAGTCTTCTCTGGACTACCAGAAAAGTTGTGAGCCACAGCTTAGTACGGAGAAAGGTCAGAGAACGCGGCAGTTGCTCCAGGGTCACATGGCCAGAGTTGCAAAAAGCTTCTGGAGCCCCCTGGGCAACCTCGTAAGCAGTAGCTGTGTGGAGAGGTGAAGAAATGTTTAGGATGTCAGCACAGGAGCCAAGTGTGCCCTTAGCCCCCAAAGGTTGGTGCCTAGCAGGGGACAACAGATAGGCTTGGGTGGAGGGAGGGGCCACTTCCGCTGAGCCTGTCGGGGTCTGATACGCTTGGAAGGCAGCCGGGCAGGGCATTAGCTCGAGTGGCAAACTCAAGGATTGGCCCTCTGACTTAGGCAACATAGATTGGTGACCCATGTGGGATTTTTTGTGTGTGTTTTCCCCTCTCCCTATAAACAGCTGTGCATTTTAAGAAACATCTGTAAATCTGGAAGACATTACTGAACATTTTTACTTCTGGAGACCAGGTTGGGGCCAGTTAAATGGAGACCAGCCTCTTTGCTTCTCTTAATTATTGTGATAAAAATCACATAACATAAAATTTAATGTTGCAGCCATTTTTAAGTTTATAGTTCAGTTATGTTAATTATAATCATGCTTTCATGAAACAGATCTCCAAAACTTTTTCCATTTTGCAAAATTGAAATTCTATGACCATTAAACAACAACTCTCCTCTTTTCCCGTCACAGCCCCTGGCGTCCCTCACTCCCCTGTGAGCTTGGCTCTCTGCTCCTTGCTGGGATCTCACAGGGAGGGAGACCACTCCAAGAACAGCAACATACATTCCTCATACAAACAGCCTGCCCAGAGACTCTACCAGCTGGAGGAAGAGGCTCCATGGTCCTGGGACAGGAGGGGGGGTTTTGTGAGTAAATCTGTGGTCAGCAGAGAAAGAAAGATTCTTGTGACTATCAGAGTTAGGCAGTCTTTCTCCTGTCACTAGACTGGGGCCTGTTCAGTGGTCAGCCCAGGACTGAGGGAGCCCATACAGATTTAGCCACACGTGCTCCCTGGGTCTCACTGGACTCACCAGGGCATTCAGTTTCTTGTCTTGTAGTTGGCTTGAGACCAGCGTATCTTGCCTCTGTTCTGCCGTATCCTTCCCTTGGATTCCAGCATGAGTTTTAAAATTTTCTGGACCATCTCCTTGGAGGAGCAGATCCCTAGGAGCGGTAGAGCCGGAAAACAGCAGTGGGTCAGTAGGCAGGCCTGGGTCCCAGGTGCTGTCTTTACCACAGGGAGCCATATGACCACGCCAGAGAATCTAAACACTAGACTGTGTCTGTGTCGGTCAGTTGGTGGAGATCAGTGGAAACACCTGAAGAAGTCTCAGGGAAGATGAGGGAGGAGCACTCTCTTCGGTCCTCATCCCTTCTCTTTCCTGCTCTGCTCCTTGTGCTCTCGTTTCAGGGTTTCTCAGTGGAGGGACAGGAGAACCTGCAGGAGATCCTCAGCAAACAGCTGCTGCTCTGTCAGTTCCTCATGGCGCTGTCTATTGTCCGGACAGGTGACACTTCTCTGCCGTCTCCCCCGCCAGGACCCACCAGAAGCCCTGTTGTACAAGAACATGTATTGGGGTTGGCTTGAATGTTAACTGATGGTCTGCTTGTATGAGATGACACATGGTGGAATGAGGAATTTAGGGGGGAAGGTGCTCTGGAATCCCCAAAGTCCCCTGTACAACTCTCCCTTCTGTGGCCTGTGACTTTTAATGGGCCCAGGTATCCGGGCCCTGACTTTGTCATAGTCCCTGAGATGACCCAACCCATTGCCTGGAGTGGAAGCTGCTGACTATCATTGGTGTTTTCTCTTAACCTAGGAGGCCACTTCATCTGTAAAACCTTCGACCTCTTCACGCCGTTCAGCGTGGGGCTCATCTACCTGCTGTACTGCTGCTTTGAACGAGTCTGTCTCTTTAAGCCGATTACCAGCCGCCCTGCCAACTCAGAGAGGTGAGGCTTTCCTCTCCCTTTGAATCAGACTAGTTGGCTAAATGTCAGAACAAGAAAACCTGGTGCATCTCTGGCATGAGCACTCAAGCTACATTAAAAAACCCTGATATAAAAAAAAATGATTGGAGCCAATAGGATTTGGATTTTCTTGTTCAGCCTCTGCCTCCACCAACCTTGTTCACCACACTTTGGCGGGCGATCCTTGGCTTGGCCCAGGAGGGTGAAGGAGACCAAGGAAGGGTTACCTGAAGGACAGTTGGGCCACTAACCAGAGTCACTGTTTGCATCCCAGATGGGACACAATGCCCACGCATCTTGTGAGAGAAGATGCAGCCAATCCGAATTGCTAGGTGGCTTGTTCAAAACACAGATTTCTGGGCCCCATCCCTGGAGAGCCTGATTGCCCTTAACTTAGCAGACTTCCCCAGATGATGGTGATTCAGCCAGCCTGGCACAGGGTAATGGAAACCACTGCCATAGAGAGTAGAAACAGCCCAACATGGGAAGGAAGGGTTTGAGGTGAACTTTGGAGCACTCTGTTCTTGGTGTGTAGACAGGGGTTTTGTGGCTCAGCAGGGGATTTGGGGAGGAGGAATTATGCCGGGGAAGCCCTTGCTCAGTGGAGTGACAGGGTCTCTCCTCTCAGGTATGTCGTGTGCAAGGGCCTGAAGGTGGGCATAGATGAAGTGCGGGATTACCTCTTCTCAGTCAACATTAAACTCAACCAGCTGCGGAACACTGATTCTGACGTCAACTTTGTGGTCCCCTTGGAGGTGATCAAGGGAGACCATGAATTTACTGACTACATGATACGGTCCAACGAGGGGTAAGCAGACCAGTGTGTTTTTTCCTTCGTTTCTTGTTGTTGTTGTTTGCTTGCATCCCTAGGGTATCAGGAAAGCCCTAGGGATGAAGAGAATGGAGCACTGAATGACTGGCTCTTGGCATCACTCTGTCTGTTTTGAGAAACTGGTAGCTGAGATTGGTCTGCTTGCGCCAGGGCTCCCTAGGACTGAGGACTTTCATCCTGCTCCTGTGCCTTGTCACAGGGTGGCTGGTGGGAGCCTGGCTGGCATAGCCCTGCCCGTGCGAGCCTGAGTATGATAGTAAAGCTAGAAGGCAGACTTGTTTTGTGTCCTTGGAGGAAGGAATAATCTCCCTTTAATTGCTTCCATTTGTAGAAGGCCATCATAGTTTGCTGTCCCATGAAGTCCCTTAGTTGGAAGCAAGAGATGGCTGGAAAGCAAGTATATAACATGCTTTTGGAAGTTTCTGGTATCAAAACTTTTGCCAGACCATGAGTTACTCAAATAGGCCATCTGAATGCTGGTTTTGTTTTTGTTTTAACCTTCATGAATTGTTTTCCCCCTCCTTGTTAGTAGTGATAATTTAAAGTTGTGACAGTTGGCTCAGTTTGCTAAGTGGGCAAACCTCATTGAATAGTTTTCTGAGGAAGCCTGAAGAGTTGTATAGTAGCAATGAATCAATAGAACTGCTTGCTTAGGGGGCCAAACATGTACTGGAAAGGTCATTTGTAAGTGGAATCCCAAGTCTCCCAGAGAAGGCTGAATGTATGGGTGGCCCTAGGGAAACAGGAGGAGAGGAAGTCTTTATCCATCTTCTCTCAGTATTTTAATTTTCCATTCTGTGGTACTGCTACATAAGCTGTCTCATCTTGATGTAAGAATCGGCACCAAGGTGGAGCCCGTACTAAGTTTCAGCGTCTTGTAGATGAGGAAGCAGGCCTGGGACTGGAAATCAGCAAAGCCAAGGCTTTGTCACATTTCTGGACTGTTTTTTTGTTGAGCCGTGCTGCAGTTTCATAGGGGCGTCTGTGGATGCATGGCAGAATTGGTCTTCTCAAAGCTCCCAGTTGCAGACTGTTTAAGCAGCCCGGTAAATTGATTTGTGTCTGATGTATTGGGAATGTTTTTCCCCAATATGTGGTTTGCCTATTAATTGTCTTAATGATGTCTTTTGATAAGCAGAAGTTAAAAAAATTTTGAGTCCATTTTTAAATTGTAAAATACACATAACAAAGTTTATCATTTTAACCTTTCTTAAAATGTGAAATTTAGCAGCATTAAATATATTCACACTGTTCTGCAACCATCACCACAATGCATTTCCAGAGCTTTTTAATCATCCAAAGCAGAAACTCTATACCTGTGAGATAACAACTCCTATTCCCCTTATCCCCAGCCATTGGTACCCTCTGTTATTTTCTCTCTGTGAATTTGCTTATTGCATGTACCTCATATAAATGCATTCACACAGTATTTGTTCTTTTGCCTCTGGCTGTTTCACTTAGCATAATGCTTTTAAGATTCATCATGTTGTAGTATGTGTCAGGATTTCATTCCTTTTTTAAGGTTAAGTAGTAATCCATTATATGTGCATACTACATTTTGTTTATCCATTCAGCTGTTGATGGACATTTGGATTTTTCTCATGTTTTAGCTATTGAGAATAACGCTGCTGTGAATGTTGGTGTGAAAAGTAACTGTGTCCCTCCTTTCACTTCATCCGGGTGTACATCTTGGAAGTGGGATTGCTGCACGACTTTACACTCCGACCAGCAATGCATCAGGGTTCCAATTTCTCCACATCTTCACCAACACTTGTTATTTTTAAAATTTTTTTCCCCCGTAATAGCCATTCTAGTAGGTCTGAACTGGCTTTCATTGTAGTTTTGGTTTGTATTTCCCTAATGACTAATAATGTTGAATATGTTTTCATATGCAAATTGGTGATTTGTATATCTTCTTTGAAGAAATATATTCAAGTCTTTTGCCCATTTTTTTTAAATTTTATTTTTCATTGAAGTATAATTGACTTAGAGCATCATATTAGTTTTTGGTATACAGCATAATGATTTGATTTTTAAAAATTATTTATTTAGTTTTGGCTGTGCTGGGTCTTCATTGCTACACGTGGGCTTTCCTCTAATTGCAGCAAGTAGAGGCTAGTTGGGGTGCTAGGCCTCTAGTTGTGGTGGCTTCTCTAGTCGTGGAGCACAGGCTGCAGGACTCCCAGGCAGCAGTTGTGGCCCACAGGCTTAGTTGCCCCAAGGCATGTGGAATCTTCCCAGGCCAGGGACTGAACCCTTGTGCCCTGCATTGGCAGTTGGATTCTTAACCACTGGACTACCAGAAAGTCCGATTTGATATTTTTATACATTAGAAAATGTGTACCAAAGTCTGATTACATCCGTCACCATAAAAAGTTATTAAGATATTATTAACTATATTCCCTGTACTGTACATTATATCCTGGTGACTTACTTATTTTATAACTTGAGGTCCGTGCCTCTTAATCTCTGTCATTTCACTCATACTCCCCATTCCCCTCCCCTCTGGCAACCACCAGTTCTCTATATCCAAGAATCTGTTTCTTTTGTTAATGTTTGTTCATTTGTTTTGTTTTTAGATTCCACATGTAAGTGAAGTTGTATAGTGTTTATCTTTCTCTGACTTATTTTACTTAGCATAATACTGTCTAGATCTATTCACGTTGTTGTAAATGGCAAGATTTCATTTTTTTTTTTATAGCTCAGTAATATTCCTTTGTGTATATATACATCTTCTTTAATTATCTATTGATGGACACTTAGATTGCTTCTATATATTGGCTATTGTAAATAATACTGAAGTGAACATTGGGATGCATATGTTATTTTTGTCCGAAAAATAGCCAGAAATGGAACTGCTAGAGCATATGGTAATTCTGGCTTCCCTGGTATACTGCTCAGCTGGTAAAGAATCCGTCTGCAATGCAGGAGACCCCGTTTGATTCCTGAATTGGGAAGATCCCCTGGAGAAGGGATAGGCTGGTTACCCACTCCAGTATTCTTTGGCTTCCCTTGTGGCTGAAACTGTAAAGAATCCACCTCCAATGCAGGAGACCTGAATTCAATCCCTGGGTGGGGAAGATCGCATGGAGGAGGGCATGGCAACCCACTCCAGGATTCTTGCCTGGAGAATCCCCATGGACAGAGGAGCCTGGTGGGCTACAGTCCATAGGATTGCAAAGTCAGACATGACTGAAGCGACTAAGTACCACACAGCACTTGGTAGTTCTATTTTTAAATTTTTGAGGACCCTTCATACTGTTTTCCATGGTAGCTGTACCAGTTTGCATCTCTACCAACACTGCATAAGAGTTCCTTTTTCTCCATATCCTTGCCAACAGTTATTTGTTGTCTTTTTGAGATGGCTGGATGGCATTACCAACTTAATAGACATGAGTCTGAGTGAACTCCCGGAGTTGGTGATGGACAGGGGAGGCCTAGCGTGCTGCGACTCATGGGATCGCAGAGTCGGACACGACTGAGCGACTGAACTGAACTGATTCTGACAGGGGGAGGTGATATTGTGGTTTTGATTTGCATTTTCCTGATTAGATTAGTGATGTTGAACATCTTTTCATGTGTTTATTGACCATCTGTATGTCTTCCACAGAAAAATATTTAAATCCTCTGCCTATTCTTTAATCAGTTTTTTAAAATTATAATCAAGTGTTTTTTAAGTTGAAATATAGTTGATTTACAATGTTGTGTTAGCTTCTAGTGTACAGCAAAGTGATTGTTTTATGTATGTATATATATTATTTTTCAGATTCTTTTCCATTATTACAAGGTGTTGAATATACTTTCCTGTGCTATATAGTAGGACCTTATTCCTTATCTGTTTTATATGTAGTAGTTTGTATTTGGTAATCCCAGACTCCTAATTTATCACTCTCTGCCTCTTCCCCCTTGGGTAACCATGTTTGTTTTCAGTGACTGTGAGTCAGTTTCTATTAGTCTATTTTGTAAATAAGTACCTGTGCATAATTTTTTAGTTTCCACATCAAAGTAATATTGTGTGATATTTGTCTTTGACTTAGTTCACTTAGTATGATAATCTCTAGTTCCATTCATGTTGTTGCAAATAGCATTATTTCATTCTTCTTTAAAGTTGTCTACAGAGAATCACTTGGTGTGGGAAGCCTCTCCCTTCCACGTGTTTTTTTTTTAATAATTAAAAAAATGTATTTATTTTTGGCTGTGCTAGACCTTTGTTGTTGGGTGGGCTCTTGTTGTGGTGAGGGGGTCTCCTCTTCACTGCTGTGTGTGGGCTTCTTATCCGGTGGCTACTCTTGTTGCAGAGCTCAGGGCTCTGGGGCGTGCAGGCTTCCACAGTTGCACAGGCTCCAGAGCACGGGCTCAGGAGCTGGGCGCATGGGCTTTGTTGCTCCGCAGAATTTGGGTTCTTCCTGGACCAGGGATTAAATCCATATCTCCTGCACTGGTAGGCGGATTCTTGACTACTGAGCCACTGGGAAGCCCTATTGCATTCTTCTTTATGACTGATATTCTAGTGTGTGTCTGTGTGTATGCACACACCACATCTTCTTCATTTATCTGGGTGTTTTCTTTATGTTGAGTTGTGTGAGTTCTTTTTATGTTTTGTATTGTAACCCCTTATCAATTGTTTGCAACTATCTCCCTCCCATTCAGTCTGCTGCCTTTTTGTTTTGTTGGTAGTCTCCTTCCCTGTGCAAAAGCTTTTTAGCTTTTGATGTAGTACCATCTGTTTCGTTTTTTGTTTCCCTTCTCTAAGGAAATATGTCCCCCCAAAATTGCTGAGACTGGTATCAAAGAGCATACTACCTGGGTTTTCTTCTAGAAGTTTTATGGTTTCAAGTATTACTTATATTTAAGTCTTAAATCCATTTTGGGTTTATTTTCGTATAAGGAGTGAGAAAGTAGGCCAGTTTGATTCTTTCACATGTAGCTCTCCAGTTTTTCCAACACCGTTTATTGAAGAAGCTGTCTTTTCCCCAGTGTGTATTCTTGCCTCCTTGGTCATAGCTTAATTGCCCATATTTCCTAGTTTGAAATTAGGGAGCATGACACTTCCAGCTTTGTTCTTCTTCTGAAGATTATTTTGGCTATATGGGGTCTTTTATGGTTTAACACAGATTTTAGAATTATTTGTTCTAATTCTGTAAAAAATGCCATTGGTATTTTGATAGGGTTTGCATTGACTGTAGATTGCCTTAGGTGGTCTGGTCATTTTAACAGTATTCTCCCGGTATCTTCCAGTATATCTTTCCATTTGTTTTTGTTATCTTCAGTCTCTTGAATGAATCAGTGTCTTATAGTTTTATGAGTACAAGTCTTTTACCTCTTGGTTTACCTCTTAAGTTAGATTTATTTGTAGGTATTTTATCTTTTTGATGCAATTGTAAATGGTATTGTTTTCTTAATTTCTTTTTCTGATAGTTTGTTAATGTATAGAAATGCAACAGATTTCAGTTTATTTCGCTTTTTTTTTTTGGCCGCACCTCATGGCATCTTAGTTCCCCAACCATATGTCCCCAGGAGTCCCAGTGGCCTCCTGTCTCTCAGGGAGGCTCTCTAATTTAAAGATCGGCAGGTGGGTTCACCCAGATGCCTCTCAAATTGCCATCTGAGTACTGGGACTTGGGGTATGTGAGGGTTTGCAAGTGCCCTTAAGAGTCTGTTTCCTGCAGCCCTCCAGCTCTCTTGCACAAAGTCCCTGGTGAGGGAGTCCCATCCAGGGTTTGGATGCCTCAGTCCTTGGGGAGAACCCCTGTAGTCGTGGTTCTCTTTCCATTTGTGAGTTACCCACACAGGGTTTTGGGTATTGTCTATACCTCATCTCTGGCCCTCCTACCTATCTCATTGTGATTTCTTCTTTATATCTGAAAAATCTTTTTGCTAGTTTTCACGTGGTACTCATAGATGGTCTGTTCAGTTTAGTTCAGTCGCTCAGTCGTGTCTGACTCTTTGCGGCACCATGAATCGCAGCATACCAGGCCTCCATGTCCATCACCAACTCCCAGAGTTCCCTCAAACTCATGTCCATTGAGTCAGTGATGCCATTCAGCCATCTCATCCTCTGTCGTCCCCTTCTCCTTTTGCCCCCAATCCCTCCCAGCATCAAAGTCTTTTCCAATGAGTCAACTCTTTGCATGAGGTGGCCAAAGTATTGGAGTTTCAGCTTTAGAATCATTCCTTCCAGTGAACACCCAGGGCTGGATGATCTCTCCTTTAGAATGGACTGGTTGGATCTCCTTGTAGTCCAAGGGACTCTCAAGAGTCTTCTCCCAACACCACAGTTCAAAAGCATCAGTTCTTCGCTGCTCTGCTTTCTTCACAGTCCAAATCTCACATCCATTATATGACCACTGGAAAAACCATAGCCTTGACTAGACTGACCTTCGTTGGCAAAGTAATGTTTCTGCTTTTCAATATGCTGTCTAGGTTGGTCATAACTTTCCTTCCAAGGAGTAAACGTCTTTTAATTTCATGGCTGCAATCACCATCTGCAGTGATTTTGGGGCCCCCCAAAATAAAGTCTGACACTGTTTCCACTGTTTCCCCATCTATTTCCCATGAAGGGATGGGACCAGATGCCATAATCTTTGTTTTCTGAATGTGGAGCTTTAAGCCAACTTTTTCATTCTCCTCTTTCACTTTCGTCAAGAGGCTCTTTAGTTCCTTTTCACTTTCTGCCAGAAGGGTGGTGTCATCTGTATATCTGAGGTGACTGATATTTCTCCCAGCAATCTTGATTCCAGCTTGTGCTTCATCCAGCCCAGCATTTCTCATGATGTACTCTGCATATAAGATAAATAAGCATGGTGAAAATATATGGCCTTGACGTACTCCTTTCCTGATTTGGAACCAGTCTGTTCCATGTCCAGTTCTAACTATTGCTTCCTGACCTGCATACAGATTTCTCAAGAGGTAGGTCAGGTGGTCTGGTATTCCCATTTTGTTCAGAATTTTCCAGTTGATTGTGATCCATACAGTCAAAGGCTTTGGCATAGTCAATAAAACAGAAATAGATGTTTTCCTGGAACTCTCTTGCGTTTTTGATGATCCAGCGGATGTTGGCAATTTGATCTTTGGTTCCTCTGCCTTTTCTAAAACCAGATTGAACATCTGGAAGTTCATGGTTCACGTATTGCTGAAGGCTGACTTGGAGAATTTTGACCATTACTTCACTAGTGTGTGAGATGAGTGCAGTTGTGCAGTAGTTTGAGCATTCTTTGGCATTGCCTTTCTTTGAGATTGGAATGAAAACTGACCTTTTCCAGTCCTGTGGCCACTGCTGAGTTTTCCAAATTTGCTGGCATATTGAGTACAGCACTTTCACAGCATCATCTTTTAGGATTTGAAATAGCTCAACTGGAATTCCATCACCTCCACTAGCTTTGTTCGTAGTGATGCTTTCTAAGGCCCACTTGACTTCACATTCCAGGATGTCTGGCTCTAGGTGAGCCATTACACCATCATGATTATCTTGGTCGTGAAGATCTTTTTTGTACAGTTCTTCTGTGTATTCTTGCCACCTCTTCTTAATATCTTCTGTTTCTGTTAGGTCCATACCATTTCTGTCCTTTATTGAGCCCATCTTTGCATGAAATGTTGCCTTGGTATCTCTAATTTTCATGAAGAGATCTCTAGTCTTTCCCATTCGATTGTTTTTCTCTATTTCTTTGCACTTATCACTGAGGAAGGCTTTCTTATCTCTCCTTGCTATTCTTTGGAACTCTGCATTCAAATGGGTATCTTTCCTTTTCTCTTGCTTTTCGCTTCTCTTCTTTTCACAGCTATTTGTAAGGCCTCCTCAGACAGCGATTTTGCTTTTTTGCATTTCTTTTCCATGGGGATGGTCTTGATCCCTGTCTCCTGTACAATGTCACGAACCTCCATCCTTAGTTCATCAGGCACTCTGTCTATCAGATCTAGGCCCTTAAATCTATTTCTCACTTCCACTGTATAATCATAAGGGATTTGATTTAAGTCATACCTGAATAGTCTAGTGGCTTTCCCTACTTTTTTCAATTTAAGTCTGAATTTGACAATAAGGAGTTCATGATCTGAGCCAGTCAGCTCCCAGTCTTGTTTTTGCTGACTGTATAGAGCTTCTCCATCTTTGGCTGCAAAGAATATAATCCATCTGATTTCGGTGTTGACCATCTGGTGATGTCCATGTGTAGAGTCTTCTCTTGTGTTGTTGGAAGAGGGTGTTTGCTATGACCAGTGTGTTCTCTTGGCAAAACTCCATTAGTCTTTGCCCTGCTTCATTCTGTACTTCCAAGGCCAAATTTGCCTGTTACTCCAGGTGTTTCTTGACTTCCTACTTTTGCTATCCAGTCCCCTATAATGAAAAGGACATCTTTTTTGGATGTTAGTTCTAGAAGGTCTTGTAGGTCTTCATAAAACCATTCAGTTTCAGTTTCTTCAGCATTACTAGTTGGGGCATAGACTTGGATTACTGTGATATTGAATGGTTTGCCTTGGAAATGAACAGAGATCATTCTGTCACTTTTGAGATTGCATCCAAGTACTGCATTTCGGACTCTTTTGTTGACTATATGGCTATTCCATTTCTTCTAAGGGATTCCTGCCCACAGTAGCAGATATAATGGTCATCTGAGTTAAATTCACCCATTCCAGTCTATTTTAGTTCACTGATTCCTAAAATGTTGACATTCACTCTTGCCATCTCCTGTTTGACCACTTCCAATTTGCCTTGATTCATGGACCTAACATTCCAGGCCATGTGAAGAGGTGAGCTCAGGGTCTTACTGTGCCATCTTGACAGACCTCCCTTTGCCCATTGTTAAATTGATTTGCTTGTTTTTTGTTGTTTAGTTATAGAAATCTTAATATATTCTGGGTATTAATCTCTTAATCAGATGTATGATTTGAAAATATTTTCTTGTATTCTGTGGGGTTTTGTTTTTGTTTTTTACTGTATTGATTATGCCCTTTGCACAGAAGTTTTATATTTTATTTATATTTTGATATAGTCCATTTATCTGTTTTTTCTTTTATTGCCTTTGCTTCTGGTGTCATTCAAGAAATCCATCGCTAAATCCAGTGTCATGAAGCTTTTCTCCGTGTTTTCTTTTGAGAGAAAGAAAAGTTTTATAGTTTTATTTCTTATGTTTAGCTCTTTGATCCATTTTGAATTGATTTTTGTAGGTAATGTGAAGTAAGTGTCTAACTGTATTCTTTTGCATGTGGATATTGAGTTTTCCCAACATCAGTTGTTGAAGACTATCTATATGCATTCCCCATGGAATAATCTTGGCACTCTTTTTGAAAATCATTTGATCATACATGTGAGGGTTTATTTCTGAGCTCTCTATTCTGTTCCATTGGTCTTGATGCCAGTACCATACTTTTTACTGTAGTGTTGTAGTAAGTTTTTTTGAACTCAGGATATATGAGGCCCCCAGGTTTGTTCTTCATTGGCAGTATTGTTTTGGCTATTTGGGGTCCCCTGAGTTTCCATATGATTTTTAGGATGAGTTTTTCTATTTCTGCAAAAACTGCTCCTGGGGTTTTGGTAGAGACTGCATTGAATCTGCAGATTGCTTTGGGTAGTGTTGTCCTATTAACAATATTAAGTGTTCCAGTCCATGAGCACAGCATGCCCTTCCATTTATTTATCTCTCTTTTCATTTTCTTCAGCAGTGTTACACAGCTTTCACTGTACAAGTCTTTCACTTCTTGATTTAATTTATTCCTCGGTATTTTATTCTTTTTGATGCTATTGTAGATGGAGTAGTTAACTTCATTTTCAGATTGATTGTTGTTAGTGTGTAGAAATGTGACTGATTATTATAACAATTTTTTGTGGAATCTTCAGAGTTTTTTGCATAACAGATGTCATCTGCAAACTGAGATAATTTTACTTATTCCTTTTCAGTTTGATTGCCAAGAAGTTTTAAATTTTGATGCTGAAATCCAATTTATCAATTTTTTATTTTTGTTGGTGATTTGTGTTTTCTCTCTAAA
>SJYQ01040067.1:255971-289535 GCA_006410935.1 Redunca redunca
ACATCTTTTGTTAAATTTATTTGTAAGAATTTTATGGGTATGTAAATGGTGTTTTAAAATTTTATTTTCTAATTGTTCATTACTAGTATATGGAAATACAACTGAGTTTTGTATATTGATTACATATTTTGTGTGAATGCTTCATTTACTTATTAGTTCTAGTAGCTTGGTAGATTCCTTAAGATTTTTTATGTATATAACCATATCTTCTGCAAGTAAATAACTTTTTGCTTTCCTTTCCAATTTGAATGTCTTTTAATGTCCATTGAAAGATGAATAGATAAAAATATATATTCCTTTATATATATACACACACCTAAAGGAATTAAAAAAGGATTAATAAGGGGAAATTTATAGCATTTAAATATATATATTTGTTGTTCAGTTGCTCAGTCATGTCTGACTCTGCGACCCCATGGACTGCAGCATGCCAGGCTTTCTTGTCCTTCACTATCTCCCAGAGTTTGCTCAAACTATGTCCATTGAGTTTGGATGCCACCCAACCATTTCACCAAAATTCAAAAGATTACACATTTATAGATTAATACCCCTCATGAGCCTATACAGAAAAATCTTCCCTTGGTGGCTCAGTGGTAAAGAATCCACTTGCCAGTGGAGGAGACATGAGTTTGATCCCTGATCCAGGAAGAGCCCACAAGCCATGGAGCAGCCAAGGAGGTGCACCCCAACTATAAAGCCTGTGCCCTAGAGCCCGGGAGCGCCCATGGAGGGCAGCCCCTGCTCTCCGGAGCTAGGCAGAAGCCTGCACAGCAGCAAAGACCCGCACAACCAAACATGTAAAGAAAACTGTTTAAAAATTAGTAAATCAAATTTAGCAATGTGTAAGAGTAATGCTCATGATCAACTGGAGTTTATCTAAAAATGGAAGATTTGTGTACCTTTTGAAAACCATTTTTTGTACTTCACTGTATTAAAGGAATAAAGAGGAAAAATAATATAATTTTGATAGGTACAGAAAGAATATTCAACAAAATTAAACATCTACTCATGATTAAAAACTCACAAACTAGTCATAGTGATAAACTAGTCGTGGGGATAAACTTTGTCAGTGTGTCATGTGTCCTTTTTCCTCGGACTGCTTTCAAGATTTTCCCTTTATATTTTGTCAATTAATCTATGACACAGGAGGTAAGAATATAGATTGGAGAAAAAACAGTCTCTGTGTCTTTGTGTCTCTATGACTGATGCTGGAAAAACTGGCGAGCTACATATAAAAGAATGAAATTAAAACATTTTCTCATGCCATATACAAAAATAAACTCAAAATGGATTAAAGACCTACATGTAAGACCATAAACCGTAAATCTAGAAGAAAACAAGGGCAGAATACTCTGACATAAAGAGTAGAAATTTTAGAGGTGGAGGGATCAGGCCCTAAGGCAAAGAAAGCAAAAATAGAGAAATGCAACCTAATTAAAGTTAAAAACTTTTGCACAGCAAAGGAAACCAACAAAATGAAAAGACAGCCTATTGAATGGGAGGAAATATTTGCAAATGGTAAGACTGATAAAAGGTTAATATGCAAAATATATAAATAATTCATATAATTCAATATCAATTAAACAACCCAATTAATAAATGGGCAGAAGACTCGAATAGACATTTTTCCAAGGAAGACATATAGATGGCCAACAGGTATATGAAAAAATGCTCAATATCACTAATAATCAGAGAAATGCAAATTAAATGTGATCACCTTGCATCTGTCAGAATGGCCATCATCAAAAAGTCTGCAGATAACAAATGTTGATGAGGAAGTGGAGAAAAGGAAACCCTAGTAAACTGTTGATGGGTCCACACACACTGAAATATTACAGTCATTAAAAAAAAAAAAAAGAATGAAATTCTGCTATTTGCAACAATATGGATGGACCTCGAGCAGTGGATCTTAGTGAAATCAGACAGATAAGTTATCATTTATATGTGGAATCAAAAAAATAAATAATAAAACAGAAATTGACTGATAGATTTAGAGAACAAACTATTGGGTTACCAGTGGGGAGAAGGAGGAGGGGAGGGGCAAGATAGGGGATTAAGAGGTACAGACTACTGTGTGTAAAATATATAAGCTACAGGGATATATAGCCAGTATTTTATAATAACT
Organism: Redunca redunca; assembly: GCA_006410935.1. NCBI lineage: Eukaryota > Metazoa > Chordata > Mammalia > Artiodactyla > Bovidae > Redunca > Redunca redunca. The sequence continues at coordinate 258,097 of SJYQ01040067.1, forward strand.
TTAAATAGAGTATAATATATAAAAATTTGATTTACTATGTTGTATACCTGCAGCTAACATTGTAAATCAACTATACTTCTGTAAATCAGCTAAATAAATAATACCATTTATCTTCAATATATTTTTCATTTCTAGAATTTTTGCTTTTGAAAAACAGTTTTTATATATCTCTGCCAGTATTTTTCCATCTTTTTAAGTATATTATACCTTTTTCACTAGATCCTTTAACATATGTTTCAGTTATTTTAAAGGTCTTGTCTGATAATTTCAACATTTGGATCATCTCTTGGTCTTGTTCTGTTGGACTGTTTTCCCTCTCTTGTCAGTGGGTCACATTTTCTTGCTTTATCATGTCTCACTTTTTAAATGAAAAAATTTGTCTCTAAGAGTCATGGAGGCTAAGGTAGTAAGGGTGGCTCTTAGCGCAGGTAAGTCAGTGTAGTGTGTACTTGAACTAAGTCTGGTCTGTGTTGTTGCTTCATTTAGAATCAGTTCAGGGAATTCCTGGTGGTCCCGTGGTTAGGACTCTAATTGAAAGGTTGTAGGTTTGGGGATCCCTGCTTGAGGAACTAAGATCCTACAGGCTGCACAATGCAGCCAAAAAAATCATTTCACTATGGCTTTCAGGTTTTTTTTAAATAATTTATTTGGTTGCTCTGGGTCTTTGTTGCTGCTAGCGTGCTTTCTCTAGTTGTGGTTAAGAGGGGGCTACTCTTTGTTGAGGTGCTCGGGCTTCTCATTGCCACGGCTTCTCGTTGCAGAGCACGGGCTCTAGGCACATGGGTTTCAGTAGTTGCTACTTGCAGGCTCTTGAGCTTGGGTTCGGTGGTTGTGGCGCAGTCTTAGCTGCTCTGAGAAATGTGGGATATTCCTGGGCCGGGGATCGAACCCATGTCCCCTGCATTGGCCGGTGGATTCTTATCCACTGTACCACAGGGAAGTGCTCAAATTTTTAGGAATGAGATCAGAACCTTCCTTTTGGCTGGGCTTGGGATCTGAGTGTCTGGAGGGTTTGACTCAGTTCTGCTTTACCCTAAGCTTTCATCAGGTCCGTGTAACTGTACCTTAAGGGTATGGTCGAAGGGGTTCTTTTTTGACTTTAACCCCTTCCCCAAACGTAGATGGCCACTGCTCTGGCTAAACTTCTCTGTCCTGATGACCGTAGGCTGTCTTTTTTGGTAAGCCTTCTGTGATAAAATCCTTTTTTTTTTTTAAATTCCAGCCACTGTAGTCTGCAGATCAAAGCTCTGGCCAAAATCCGTGCCTTTGTGCAAGACACGTGAGTGTTGCCCTTTCCAGAATCTACCTATTTCAAGGGAAGATCTTTATGTTTTGTTCCCCACCCCTCAACCCCAACCCGAGCTCTTCACTTCATTTCTATGAACATTTAAAAATACCTACTTTTTAAATCTCATACTTTACTGTATTCTGTGAAGGATGCCAAAGAAGCATATGGCATGAACCTTAGCCTCAAAGGCTTTATGTTGTCTTTGGGCAGATAAGAGTAACCCAGGCAAAGGATACAGGAAAAATTGTTACCAGTGCATCAGAGAATGTAGAGGGGCATGTGTAGAAGATCTGATGTTCAGGGGACATAAAGAGTGATGATGAGGCAAGGAGAGGGAGGCCTGGTCAAAGAAAACCTCTGGTAGGGGGTGAGCAGAAGCTTGTCCAGCTTTCTCGGGCATAGTGACATCCACGGGATGGACTTAATGTGGCCTGTGTCAGGGAAGGAACCAGTGTGTTCTGATGGGTACTTGGAAGAAGGGTGTTTGGGGACCCTGCCATCCAGGGTGGTCAGGAGGGTGGCTCCTCCCTTCCCTTTGTGGTTGAACAAGGAGATCATCTAGTTTCCCGTGCCCCTGTGGTTCCTCTCCCTGGGGTTCTGATGGGTGTGCAGGAGGCACACTCCTGGTTCAGAGGTTTCAGTCATTTACTGGCTTCATTTTCCCAGGACCCTGATCGAGCCTCGGCAGGCAGAGATCCGGAAAGAGTGCCTCCGGCTCTGGGGGGTGAGTGTCCCCGCACCCAGTTTTGCTCCAGGGTAGGGCAGCTTTCAAGAAGACTGGGACCGACTCCCAGCCTGGCTAGCCCCCACAGCACTCAAGAGTTGGACGTCTCAGCACTGTTGGGAGTTACTTCCTTGGCTCTTTCACTCCTAGTTTAGCCCCGCAGACTGGTCACAAAGGACAAGGGTGGTGGGTGAACAGGCGTTTCCTGCTGGTGGCCCTGGGTAGCAGTATTGACCACAGAGAGCCCCAGAAAAAGGTAAATGGCTTTGAAGGAGTGTTTCCACAAGGCCTGAAAGGGAGCAGGACCTGAATGGCCTCCCCAGCCCACCTTTCCAGCTTCCTTGGGTGCCATTTCTTCTTGCCCAGTCGGAGCTTTTGTGTAGGCTCACACACAACCTTGATCAAAAGTACACTTGAAAACCGAAGTTCTTTGCTTTCTTGTTTCAGATCCCAGACCAGGCTCGAGTTGCTCCTTCTTCCACAGACCCAAAATCTAAGTTCTTCGAGCTCATCCAGGTAAGCTTGGTGTCTGGTGAAAATAGAGAGTTAGAAAGGCCTGGTAAGAGGTGGTATCACTGAGACCCCCAGGTGCCTGGCCTCCAGGGGGCTTGTGCAGGTACCACGTGGGCTTCAGGGGTGGGCTGAGACCTCCTACAGGCAGGGACTTTTGGTGAGTGTTGAGTTCCCGCAGAGCCCACCAGGCTGCCTGAAGATGCTTGGCCTGAGATGTGTTGTGATCAGCATTCCCGCTGCCCCAAGTGTGGTACTGGCTCTTACTCCCCGGCAAGTTTAGGGTGCCCTGTGCCTGCAGGGGAGACATGAAGTGTGAGGCGATCTTAGGCCGGGAGCTGGCCAGAGGGGCAGGAGGGGCTACCAGAGAGCTCCACAGAGGAGCGGCCCAGACCTAGGCTCAGTGTCTGGTGAGTGGTCTCCGGAATTCTGCCCTGTGTTTTCCTGCCACCTGAATTCCAGCTTTTCCCTGGGCTTCATTTAAATCTGGCCCAAATCTTGAGCTGTTGTGCAGGTCAGGGACTGGAGAATGAGGTTCAAGATGGCCTCAAAAAAACAGCATGTGTAAACTTTTCTGAACCAGGTGGAGAGATCACCTATCTGCTTTCAAATCAACTGCCTGCAAGTCTTTGCTTTCAGTTTTATTGAAGGGGAGGCTTTTATATTCTGGTGACATTTCCTATAGCTCTGGTAAATCGATCTGTACTCAGGGACTCGGTGTTCTTTGCTTTTCCAGCCTCTTCTAATAGGTCCTAAAGTGTTCTAAAGGAACACTCCAAGCAGATGGAATTAGATCCCAGTTTGTTCCTAGTTAGGTAGAACAGGGGGCATGTTTCAGAGAGCAAGTGCTTCCTTCCCCACGCACCCCCCACCCCCCAGCCTGCCCTAACCTCTGCCCCCAACCCCCAGGCACCCGTACTGAGCGCCTGTCCCTTCCCCCAACCCAGCCGTGTTTTCTCTGACCCGGGGCTGCAGGGCACTGAGATCGACATCTTCAGCTATAAGCCCACGCTGCTTACTGCCAAGACCCTGGAGAAGATCCGCCCAGTGCTCGACTACCGCTGCATGGTGTCTGGCAGCGAGCAGAAGTTCCTCATCGGCCTGGGGGTAAGTCTGCAGCTGGTTCCCTCCCCGGCCTGGGTGGTGGGACCCTGCTGTCTGTGGGAATCTGGACAGCCGCCTGCCACACTTGGCGCGTGTTTGCTTGGCACTGAGGAGCTGACGCTTTGACCCCAGGGAACGTAGTTCTTGAAACTTCCCTTCCTTTCCTCCTCTGTTACCCGTGTGTCATTCGTTCTTTCACTTACTCCTGTATTTGCTTGTTCACTTTGGTGCATTGCTGATGGGAGCACTGCCTCCTCCTGGTGACTGGCGCCTCCCGGGCTAGCAGGACGGTCAGCAGGCTCGGCGGCTCGAGCCCTGGCAGCCGTTTCTTTGCAGCACCGCCCCCACCCCTGCCACCCCTGTCTCGCAGACACCGCCTCTCCTTACTCTGGTGCCTTTGGAGTCTAACGTGAGGTGAGGGAACGCCTCGGCAGTTCTGTATCTGCCTCACCGCTCTCCCCCCTCTGACTGGTCTTCCTGTATGGTTTTCTCTCTTCCTCACTTCCCTTCTGTGCCCTCTTACATTTTCTCTTTTTCTCTCTTCATTGTCTCTCTCCGCTCTGCTCTCTGGATCTTTCACTAAACCCTCTTCTCACATAGACCAAGTTGGATCTTTCCTGAGGGCCTCTGATCATGGACTCAGCCTCCTGAATGGTGCCTGAGCCTGTTCCCCGTGGCGGGACCGAGTCAGAGCACGCCTCTTCTGCTGAGGCAGTGGAGGACAACACTGTCCTCCTCGCGTATGAAGTATCACCAGCTGCTTTCTCCAGACCTCTTCTTCTGGCATTTCCAGCCCCGTCAGCTTGGAGCCACGAGCTGAAAGCCTTTCTGAGAACTGGCCTCTCACCGCTCAGTCCCTGTTCTGCCTGACCTAACCCTTTCTCTCTGCCCGTAGAAGTCTCAGATCTACACGTGGGATGGCCGCCAGTCAGACCGCTGGGTCAAGCTGGACCTGAAGACAGAGCTCCCTCGGGATACTCTGCTCTCTGTGGAGATTGTCCATGAGCTGAAAGGGGAGGTCAGAGGTGGTTCTGCGTGCGTGTTGTGGCTCTGCCGTCTAGGGACCTGAGGCACAGCTGGGCTTGGCCCTTCACTGCTTCCCACCACACACACATCCCGAGTTAACTGGCTTACCCTTTATGTGGTTGCTGACAGGGCCCAGGGCCCAACGAAGGCTTTGTGATTATTCCTCCTCCTCCAGTAGTTGCTTTAAGCCACAGTGTGTTCAGGTAGGAAGGCTCACAGTCTCCTTCTGTGCAGGAAATCTTGACCATCTCTGGGTAGCAAAGGCCCTAGTCAACCTGCTCTGTAGTTTTTAGATATTGTTACTGACCAAGGATCCCTTGGGAAAGAAACAACTTGTTATTTCCCTTGAGCTTTGGGTATTACCACCACACACATAACTTTCAGAACAGTCAGTGGGAGTAGAGGGCCAGAGTGGGAAGCCAGCTCCTCCCAGAGCACCATGGTGGCAGTCTCACTGGGTCAGAGATTTAAGGGGGCTGGTCCAGCACCTTAGATCTCTTGTCTGCTCAGAAGCCTGGGCCAGTCGGGGGCTGAGCATTACTGGGAGAGAGGTGAGAGAAGTGTGTTTACAGCACCTCCCTTCCCCCAGCTCTAGGTAGAATGGAGGCAAGCAGGCCACCTTGGGCGGAGTGGGCCCCAGGCCAGTGCCTGGTGGGGTGGGCAATGTCCTTGTCCTTCTAGGGGAAGGCCCAGCGGAAGATAAGTGCGATCCACATCCTTGATGTCCTCGTGCTGAACGGCAGTGACGTGCGGGAGCAGCACTTTAACCAACGGTCTGACCAGGGCCCTGGGGGACAGAGGGGAGGTGGGCCAGGGCAGCGCTATGGCAGCGGCCTCTGTGGCTTGGCTTCTCACTCAGGTCTTCTCTGCTTAAGAACATCCTTAGTTCCCTCTTCTGTCCACTAGCTGGTTCCAAGGGCAGCGTGAGAAGTTGGTGTTGGCACTTTCATTCACCAGGGACAACCCTTGATTTCATAGATACCAGCACACTCCACTTTGCCACTGTTTAGATCAGGAATGATGTTTGCTTTAAGGCTGAGCAAGAGGGTGACCTTATGGGGGAGAGGGAGGGTCTTCCTCTCTGAAGAATGTGTTCTGTGCTTGATGGCCCCACCTAAGTCAGTTCACCTGGGTCCCACAATTCCCACTTGCGTTCACGGACGGATGCTAATCAGCTGTTTAAAGGGAGTTACAGAACACCCTTACACCGCCATGCTGCTGACATCACTCCCAAGCTGGCTCATCTGAGTGGGTGCATTGTGGGATCAGTGGTTTGGGGTAAAGGAGCAGACGTTTACAATAAAGATGACACTTGAAGTTCTGCTGGAGGTGACTGACCACAGGGCAGGAGGGGCCCTCCAGGGGGACGCGGGTGCCGCCCCTTAGAGCAGCTTTGCTGCAGATTCAGGAGTGTAGTCACCGGTGCAGTGAAGATGCTCTGGGGGCGGGGGTCCTGGTAGAGGTACCCTTACTTGCCTCTGAGAGACTCCGTTGGATTGTAGGATTCAGCTTGCTGAGAAATTTGTGAAAGCTGTTTCTAAGCCCAGTCGGCCTGACATGAATCCCATCAGGTGAGTGTATCACCTCTGCCCCCATATCCTCCTTCCCCATTGCTGCTTTCTGGTTAGTGCCTGCCCCCATCCTGTGAGGTGAGATGGCTCAGTGGAGGCCAGGCCAGTGTGAGAGGTCAGACCGCTCTGATGAGTGATGTGCTTGGGGGTCCTGGAGAGGTGCCTGCTTGCCCCGGAGTATCTCCCCGTCCCGCCTGTCACAGCGGGGCTAGCCTCCAGCAGAGAGACTCATCCTCGGGGTTCAGGTGCCCTCATTTCAGATGCACGTGCTTCTGAGGGCGCTAACGCACCTGTGAGCCACACATCCATGCTTGGGTATCATTAGCATATCCATCCTGGCCTTTTCATTTGTTTCAGGTAAGAAAGGGGTGCTGAGGGAATGGGAGTTTTTGAACGTGATAAAGAGAAGGGTGGTTTGAAGTAATGGGATCCTTGGTGCATGGAAAGAAGGCCACGGTTTGTTGCCATGTGAGGTGATATGAAAGGTGCAGACCCTGTGGGAGGCGAGGAGGATAAGAACAGTCAGCAGATAGACGGAGAACAGACTCTTCCAGTCTGGGCTGAGGTCTGATGTTATTATCTTTGGGGCTTCGTGTGTCTAGAGACTGAAAAAATAATTTTCATTATTCTTTTTAATACAAATTTACTTAGAATTAAATCCCGTAGTAAGAATGCACTTTATAGAAGTCTTCTGAAAGTCTAAAAAAGTGATTTCTTCCCATGCTTGAAAAGGTCCTGTCTGCCAGGCCCTGAGAAGCTGCTTCAGGGACCCTGCCTCTGTTGTGTGGGGTCTGGCTGCCCAGTCTCTGGGCACCTTACCCAGTAGTGGCTCTAAAGGCGTGTTCGGCGGCCCCCAGGGCTGGGGGGCTGGCTAAGGGGTCTCCTCGCCCATCATGGAAATAGGCCTGTTAGGACGATTTGAAAGTCTGCTACCCGAAGGCCTAAAATCCATGCAGACGGACCTGGATGAGCCTGGCCCTTAGTGTCCTGGCCTCTGGTGCTGGGGGCCTGGGGCTGGAACACTGACAGGGACATCGCCTCCAGACCTTCCTCTCCCTCTGTCCTGTCTTCCTCAGCCGTGGCTCTGCTCCCCAGTTGCCCTGGGCCAGGCTCCAGGGTGCTTGGCAGCTGTGAACCCTAGGGCTTGTCTGTGGAGGCAGTGCCAGGCTGGGGTCCTTGTTCTTGGTGGCCTTGGTGGTGCCGGGCCTGCAGGCGCAGCCTCCTGCCTCCCCCTGCTGCCCAGACAGGTGCCCCAGGAAGCCCTCATCATCTCTGCACCTCTCTCCACAGGGTGAAGGAGGTGTACCGGCTGGAGGAGATGGAGAAGATTTTTGTTAGGTGAGTGGCTCAGCTGGGGAGCTCAGGATTTGAGGCGTTGGGGTGGGGTGTGTGGCAGTGTCCAGGACTCCCTCTCTGCTTTTCTGTAGAGATTGGTTGGGGGCGCAGCACTGAGCGGCTCTGTGGCTCCTCTAACCACCCCCTCCTTTGTCTGCATGGCTGCCCGGCAGCCAGAGGGGAGCAGGGTGGGTGCGAGTCAGGCAGAAATACGGGCTCACTGATGCTGTAACAGTTACGAGTGTCCCCACGAGAGGCAGAGCACAAGCTGCCTGAAACACTGTAAATTCAAGCCCCTGGTGCTGAGAGGGGTTGAGCCTGGGGGNGGCCAAGGAAGAGTCAGGAAATGCTGTGGCTCCTGTGAGAAGCAGGGGTTGGAGAATGAGAGACCCCGCAGCCCAGGAGGCCCCTCCCCCTCACGTGAATCCCTCAGCTACTCCCAGTGGCACCGTGACAACCCGGGATCAGTCTGTGACTAAAATAACAGGCGTCAGACCAATTAGTGCCACTAGACGGGAGGGAGCTCCGTGTCTGCACCAGAGGCCGCGGGCGCCTCTCCCCCGGTCCTGTCACCCAGAGGTCCTCCCCTAGAGCCTTCTGCCTACACACTGCTTGGGTCCTTCCTTCACGTTCCATGGCCTGAGCACCCAGGCAATGCTTTTCCCAGCTTTTCTGACTTAATTGGTGTGATCTCAGCTCCCAAGCCCCTGCATCCTTCTGCTTGCCCTACCTGGCCTTGCTCCAGCCTCCCGCGCCTATGCTGGAGGAGAGGCTGTGAGCAGGGGGCAGGTGGTCTGCGTTTGCCCCTCCTGCAAACTCCTGCCAGGTTTCCTGGCCACTCACCGTGAGCCTGTCTGGTCGTGACCGCAGCCCTGGCTGCCCACTGGCTCTGTGATGCCTCACCAGGCCTGCTGCCTCTTGAAGATAATGGATTAACTGCCTTCCAGTGGGACCACCACACAAGCTAAAGTCCCCAGGTTGCCCTTCAGGGCACTTTTCCTGCTGTGATCACAGGCAGGCACCAACTGGGGTGCCAGACCGCATCTGGGGGGCACAGGGACAAGTGGTGCCAGGTCGGCCTCCGCCCAGCATCCTGCGCTCCCGATGCGGCTCCCCCCGTGGCCGTGCCTGAGCGGGCAACTTTGTCACTGCCTTATTACCCACGCGGGGTGGGGGCTTCACCTCCCTTGAATCCTGAATGCCACCGCACTGCCATCGGGTCATGACATTTTCTCGGCACACAGGTTCTTTATTGCCTTTCCCCTGGGCCAAGCCAGCACGAAGTCCTTCTGGAGCCCCAAGCCCCATAGCGGGAATGGGAGGCGAGAGGGGCCAGGCCAATAGGAAGCCCTGCTCCAATGTCTGGGTCAGGGAGAAACAGTCCTTGTACCTTGGTCCTCTCGAGGCTCGAAGAGCCTGCTTGGCTATGATCACGGAGCTGAGGGGAAGCCAGGGCTGACCGGAGAAATCACAGCCTCACAGGGCCCAGTAGGCGTAGATGACGGTCAGCAGGAGGAAGATGGCCACAGACAGCAGCATGTTCTTGCGGTTCTCCTGCCGAAGCAGCTTCAGCTCCTTCTCTGGGAGGAAAGGGGTGGTGGACAGGAGTCCTCGATCTGCACAGATCCTCACAACCTTCTGGCTATAGGTGCTGGGCCCAAAAAAGCCCCAACCCCCAATGTGGCTCAACTGTTTCTCTCCAAATGCAGCTGAAGACAGCATGTGTGGGAGAGTCACCAAAAGGGCTACGCCTGAAAGCCCAGCGAGGTGGTGGCGTGGCCTCCCCAGAAGGGTCCTCCAGCTCGTCCCTGGGTGGCCCCATGGCGCCCCGCCCTCCGGGGCGTCTCATCCGGTCAAGCAGAGACTGAGGGCAGCTGGGCCCTCCTTGGGGAGCAGGCACAAGGCAGGGCCACACAAACAGCGCTTCACTCTGCCCTCTGCTGGATGCCCAGCTAAGCAGGAACTAGTGATGGTGAGAGGAGGCCGTCTGTGCTCACGGGGTGGTCAGGCTGCCTCTGGTGGACACCAGCCCAGCTGTTCCACAGCCACGCTGTGTCCATTCATGACACAGAGATGGTTGGTACTCTGAGGGCTAAACTGAGTGATAAATGCTACAACTTTGTGTGAAAACCACCGCTCTGAGGGGCAAACTGAGGTCTCATTTCTCCTTGTGTGAGGGAGTGGGGATATGTGCAAACCAGCCTTGGGCAGGCCAGACAGGACCCAGGCAGGGGTATGTGACACACTGCGCTTATAGTGTTGATTCAAATTCCTCAGGGAGGTTCCCTGCTGTATAAACTATTCTAGGGCTGATTGTGGGCCAGGTCTGGCCCCCCAGGGTGACTAGAACAGAGCCCGAGAAGCCTCTGCAGACCCTTTACCTCCCAGGCCACTGGGCAGGGCGGCAGCGGGGTGGTGGAGGGCAGCGGCCACCCTCCAGCTCTGAGCCAGGTGTGGGCTCCCCCTGGCTCAGTGCCCGGCACCCAGAAGGTGGCAGCATTGCTCCACCCACAGCAGCCCTTCACAGCACCCACGTGGGAGGTTCACTGTCCCTCCTGGACCCCAAAGACCCTACTACCATCTTTCCCATCGCAAGATTTTCCTGGGAGGAAATAGAGGTCTGCAAGGAGAGGGCCAAAACAGGCCTCCCAAGTCAGGAGAGTGGGAGGGATCTCAATCCGGCTACAGCCACCCACTCCATCCTAGGGGGAGAACAGACCCTCTGGCCTCTCCATCTCCCTTGGAACAGAAGAGCAACCCTGATCCTCTCCTAGGCTGCTGGGCCTTCAGTGGGGTCCTGAGGGCTGGCCCCCTCCTGTAATGCACTCCTGACCCCCATCACTTTGTGGGCTCCCCAGGCTGTCTGCCTGTTTCTGATCCTGGGACTGGAGGGTAGGGCTGGCAATGGGAAGCAGCTTTCTTACCATAGTTGGAGGCTTTGTTCATCAGGCTGCTTTTCTCCTTCTCCAGAGACCTCCTGTGAAGGGGGAAAGGTCAAAATAGCTCGAGCTTTTTTCCCACCTAAGAGGCAGCAGGCGCGCCATGGCAGGACGGACAAGAGGAATAAGGGCCCAGGTCTCTGGAGGCAGGGGGAAGGGAGGGGTAGAATTTGAAGGTCAGGACCCACGGATAGATACGAAGGGGTGGGGGCCGTGGGGAGGGGCATCACCTGGCCTCTGAGCTCAGCTCCGCCCCACAGAGCCTGGAGTTCACCACCTCCAGATCTCTCCGACATCGTGACAGCTTCTTCTCCAGCCCATCGATCTGAAAAACACAGCACACCCAGCAGATAGAGATGGGTGGCAGAGTCTTCCAGTTTTCAAGACAGCTGGGATCCTGGGATGAGGAGGAAGGAGTCTCTGGGAGTCTTAGGACAGCATCCACAGCCCGAATCTGCGCTCTGCTGTCCTCTGTGTCCACGTGGTGCAGCCTGAGCCCGGCTGGAGACACCTGTGAGCGCTGCTCAGGATCTCCAGGCTGCCCTGACCCACCAGGCCGAACGGGATGGGGCAGATAGGAGCAGCCCCTCAGTCAGCTGTGTCCCCAGCTGGGCCCCACAGCAGGAACAACCAGACCCCTGAATGGGGCAGGTTCTGCTACACAGGCAGATCCTAGAATGAATGAGGTGATACGGGCAGCCTCTACCTTTCCAAAGCACTCCATGCATGATTAGACATCTAGGGGCCAAAAAGCAGAGGCATTTCTTCACATTGGTACACTTCATTTTAAAGTAACCCAAGTTGTAATAATACACATTTTCCCATGAGATTCAATAAAGATTATTCAAAGTACAGATCAAAAGTTTCTAACTTGGCTTTTGTGCAAAAGCATTGACCAGCATCAAGTTAGCTGTAACATGTGTGGTAAAATAGCTAAGCTCCTGAAAGGCTACATGCCAAAGGTGCCAGTTCTCCCATTTATTTTGATTCTAGTTTCAGAGATGTGTTCTTGGGGAAATCATCTGAATTATGGGGAGATGCTTTATGAAATACTAGACTGGGTCGTCCACGGTCCTGGTGTCACGCTTTTGGCTTTCAGAGTTCACCTGTGTCCATCTGTCTCCAGGTGTCTTGTCGGCCACCTCTTTGGGTCTGGGGCTGCTGCTTGCGCCTCTGCCCTGCTGGTAGGGCCCAGACTGCAGTGGGTGGGAGTTCGGGGGCCCTGTCTCTCACAGCAGCTGACTGAACAGTGCCCTGGGTCCAGCTGATGCTCAATCTTCCTTATGACCTCACTCACTGTTACCATAACCCTGGGAGGGATAGCAAATACCACTTCGATTTCACAAATGGGAGAATGGGTCCCCCAGATGGGAGGACTTTACTGAGAAGTCAGGGTAGAATGGCCCTCTCCTTAAAGGTCTCACCCAGCTCTGCTCCAGCCCTTTCTGGAGTGACCCCTGTACAGATGGAAATCAATGACTGCGCAGACCAATCCCAGCATCCCTGGTGTTCCGGGGACAGTGTCAGAGTTGCCCTTGAAGACTCTGGGCCTTCAGCCCCTCCTCCTGGCCCGCACCCATCCAGGTCCTTCTGGGTCAGCCTCTTTCCCTTGTCCCAACGCTCAGCCCAAATCACATACCACCTACCCCCTTCCCTGCAGCCCCCGCTGCGGCCAACTCCAGCTCTGGAAGCAGGGCTTTGTGGGAGGGAGCCACTGCAGAGCCTTGAGTTAACTGCTTGGTTAACTGCGCCATTTCCTGCTAGTGGGTTCCAAAGGGAGGGCTGTCCTGGAGCAGCCCTAGCCAGGAGATGGGGCCTGTGCCTGGGGAGGCCAAAGGCCATCCTGAACCTGTGCTGTAGGGAAACCAGCGCCAGGGAGCCAGGCTCAGGGAACGGAAACAGCCTGATGTGAAGGTTAGTGGAGACGGAGCCAGGAGGAACAGGTGACAGGCCACCGCGAGGCCCGCCCTTCACAGCAGTGCCCCCGACACACACAGCTACCCCTCAGGCCCTGAGACTTGTGGTTTCCATTTCCTGGTGCAGAAACCAAAATCAAGGCACCAAATTCTATGCTGGGTCCCACACAAAGCTTAATTCTTGCTGCGCTCTTTCCTCCATGAGGCCTTTTCTGCGGCCCTTGGCTGGAGAGGTGCTGCCTCCTTCCCTGGGAAGATTAGCCAATCCTTCTCTCATGAAGCCAAGCGCGTATTATGTCATCCAGCTGTGGGTGTCCAAACCTCATCTTGCCAAAGTCCGGGAGCCCCTTGGGTAGATGATACAAATCTGCAACCCAGGGTCACATCTTGCTTAGATCAACCCACTCCACTTACGTGTGTGATACCTGGCCTCTAAGGAAGGCTGACTGTAGCACCTGCCCTAGAAGGCGTGTTGGCCATCTGTCTCCTCTCTGTGGCCACTATAAGGCCTGGCCTACTGCAGTCCGTGTTTGTAGCCATGGAGGAATGAGTGGGGCTAGGCCTCATTTAGCACATGGAGTCTGAAACTCTCCCCTCATGCCTACAGAAGCGGAAAGAAGCTAGGAGAAGCAGTGGTCCATGCACGAAGATTATATACTTTGTGGACCGCCCCATGCCAAGTATTAGTGCTAGGTTAGATTTCTCCCTGCCACCCTCTGGCCAGGCCCTGGTTTGCATGTCATCCTGTGGAGGAATTTCGGGGCTTTCCATCCCTAAACACCTCTACAAGGCTACCGGGGGCCAGGAACTCATCATGCTAAGCAAAATCTTTAAATTGAGGTTGGCAAACTGCAAGTGGGCACGCCAGTCTGCTGTCACGCTCCAGGCAGGGCCTGTGGAGCTGGCGGCTGGAGGCCTTTATCTGAATGAGCCCAATTTATCTGCAGTTCCATGAATACCCCACTTTCACTTACCACTTTTTAATGAACATAAACAGACTAACACAAATCAAGGTTTTAGGGACTCAAGTTCTAACCTCCCTCCATGAATATTTATGGCCTGCTGCAGCTCTCTCTGATTCCCTTCTAAACATCAAATCCTTTAAACCCAGCTGTCTGCTGTGGGTAGAGTGAGGGCAGTCTGGACTGTCGGGAGGCTCTTCAGCAGGCCACAGACCCACCCTCAGAAGGTGCCCCCCGCAGTCCAACACCCTGCAGCACTTGCTGAAGCAGAAGCCGGTTCTCAAGCAGCCATAATAATGGGTGCAAAAGTTCTAGTGACCTAGGGACTTCCCTAGTGGTCCAGTGATTAAGAATCTGCCTGCCAATGCAGGGGCATGTGTTCAGCCCCTGGTCTGGGAAGATTACCTGTGACATGGAGCAACTAAGCCACCGCAATAAGCTGGCACATCGAAACAAAGAGTAGCCCTTGCTCGCTGCAACGAAGACCCAGTAAGTAGAGGCAAAAATAAATAAATTTTCTGGTGACCTACTGGCTGCCAATCAGGCAGGGAGGAAAGGTCAAGATGCATTTTTTTAAGTTGTGACTGGGGTCAGGGAGTGACGGCCACAGAGCAGAGCTAGCCCAGCAAGATGGAACCTGAAATATGGGTGAGCACCCAGGAAGCAGACCTAAGATAAGCCTCTATAGTTGGCTTTCCAGGCAACAATGACAAGCACATAGGTAACACGCTTTGCAGATTCCCCCAAACACATCTATAGTCTTTGATCAGCCTCCTCTCTGCCACCAGGCTGAAGGCAACAGGGGACAGGCCAGCCAGGACCAGGAGAGAAAACAGGGGTTAGGACCAGAATAAGGAGACAAATGTTAAGAAGATTCTGGAAGCATAAGGGTCAGAGCTGGGCAAGCAGTTGGAAGACCAAGTGCCCAGAGGCCTGAAGCTGTAGTTGCTGAGAAGCGTGGTAACAGGGAGTATGGGCTGTTATCTGGTGACAGCCCGCCAGTGACTTGCTGTGTGTCTAGGTGACTTCCTTAATTCTGTGCCTCAGTTTACTCAAATGTAAAACAAAGGTAATAATGTTTCCTATTTCCAAGAGTTGTAAAGATGATACAAAGCAATACATGTAACGTATTAATATTAGAACAGTGCCTCACACACACAGTGAAGGTTTAACAAGTGTTTGCCATCATTATTAGAGAATGGTTTTCAACTAGATCTTTAGGGAATAAAAAGAAAATTGAGTTAATTTGTGGCAAGAGTAAGAGGAGTGAGAAACGGGGGTATGAAATGGAGTGAACTCCCCACTGGTCACTGGCTAGCAGAAGCGGGAGGGGAGCCCCTCGGCTCAGGTATGGCTGTCCTGTCTGCGGAGGGTCAGCAGGGCCGGCCATCAGAATAGTCATGCCTCCAGACCAGCCTCCCCAGCTGGCTTGGGACGCGGCACACTGGGGACTTTATGACCCTGCCCTGGGATGAACCTGGGGTGGTCTGGAGCCAGTGCCATGTTGTAAAGGTTGGGCCTGGTGGAAGCAGAGGTCAAGAGGCCAAGAGCAGCGGCTAGAGTCAGAACAGACTCAAGTGTGGTCTGAGCCCCAGCAGGCATCTGAGAAGATGCGGAACAGCAGGTGGGGGCTGGCAGCTGGCGCCCAGGTTCCCTGAGGCCAGGCTCTCTGGGGCCAGGTGCTCTGCTAAACTGGGAACAGGAATGCAAAGCCCAGGACTTCAGGTAGAAAGAGGCTCCGTCAGAGACCTGACCAACTCCGACGAGAAGGGAAGATAACACTCTGGAGGCCAGGGAGGCTCCCAGGACTCCTGCCCAACAGGCTAGAGAGTAGGCATTCGTCAGGAGGAGCGTGACTGCCCCACTGGTTCAGTTCTGGGACTTCCCTGGAGTGGTCTGCTGGCTGTGACTCTCACAGGTACAGTAACAGCTAGGATGGGCACTGAGGCAGGCCCTCATTCAGGCTGTGTGGGAGCAGAGAGTGGATGCCCCTGGCGGACAGTAAAACGGATGAGAGAAGTGTCCACGCATTACATTTATACTCAGAAGACCAAGTGTCTGTTTTAATACAGGGGAATAGAACAGTGTGTCTCAGTCAGTAGGCAAGGCATGGCTGCACAGGGGCCCGAGGGATCAGTAAGGCCGTGGTGTCTCCACACCACTGTTTGCCTTCTGGCATGCCACACAGAGCCAAGCACCCTCTAGGTGTTGTGTAAACTTGTGTGCAAGCAGCTCAGGGGGCCGGGAAACAAGTGGTGAACAAGCAGCCTGCCCTGACAGTAAAGTCTGCTCTCGACCCCGAGACCAACAGTGGCTAAAACCTGCCCATGGAGACTGCCGGTCTGAGCCGTGGTGGGGAAGAAGGGAGGAGGAGAAAGGCAGGGAGCATCTCTCATGGAGTGGGGAGCTGAGGGCCCCAGGGGAGGTCCTGGAGACGGGAGCCAGAAACTCTATATTGTATTGGCCAAAAAGTTTGCTCAGGTTTTTCTGTATCATCTTATGAAAAGATCTAAACGAATTTTCTGGCCAACTCAATACTTTAACCAGAAAGGCCCACGAGGGATTCCTCCACAGTCAGAACAGGAACTGCTGCCTTTCTTATCCAAGCTCGGGCTGGGGGATTGGAGGCTGGGCAGTGGGCAGAGGAGCAGGCTCAGTGAGGAGAACTTTAAGACCAAGGATTCTCCCCAGAGGCGGGGTGTTTCCTGCAGCAGATCTCAGAGTTCTGAAGGCAGACTGACGCTAAGGTCAGAAGAGGCCCCGGCCCCAGCCAAGAGAGGCCACTGCTCCTGCTGGCCGGCATCGGGGCCAGGGCCCCTCCATCAGAAGCAGCTCTGGGCTCCCTGCAGGCAGTTCAGTATTAAGCAAAACCTCCTCTGCCGCCTGACTTGGGGAATAACACCTTATCCTCACAGCTTTAGGGAAGTCTCCCTGGGGTCCTATACGCCATAAAACCAGTGTTAAAAGAAACTGTAAAATTCTCCCAGAATCCCCAGGGGGCATCTTTTCAGGAGTGTGGAGCCTCCTGGTACTGAAGTGGCCCCTTTCAGGGCAGGGAAGGATAAGCACTCAGCATCCTGGTCAGGCCAAGCCCGCGGGCAGCCATTTCCAGGTCTGCCAACAAGCACGAGCTGTAGGCTGTGGCTCTCGCACTGAAGATTCTCCTACTGAAGGTGTGAATGGTGCTCCCAGAAGCATCCTGACAGCCCAGGAGGTGGCCCCCGCCCACTTCCAAAAGAGCCACTGTCTAGGGCCAGACTTTCTTCTGGAAAAGGGCAGAGGCACGCTTGGGGCTTGGTGCTGCCAGGCAAGCCACTGTGCTTTCCGGTTTAGGAAGTCTTTTCCAGTCTTGCTGGCCTTGCTCTTGGGAGCTTCTGGGCTATGAGTGACAAGGGGCTGAGAATGAGTTAAGGGTCAAGCAGCGGTCACGGGGCATATCCTGCACCAAGGCCTAATAATGAGCACGGTGCTGAGGGACCTGAGCCCAAGTCAAATCATGGACTCACACGCGTCTGGATGGCAGCATGCCAGTCAGAGCAGCCTCTGGAAGCCCAGGGTCCACAGTAATATTGGCAGCAGCCAGCACTGTGGGAGCAGGCATTGCTCTAAACGCCTCACACGGCTCCCTCACAGGACGCTCACAATAACCCTGGGCGGTGAGAAGTGTCAGTATCCACAACCTGCGGATGAGGAAACCTGGGCCAAGGGGATGAAGAAACCTGTCCAGGGTCACATAGCTGGTCCCCGAGGCGGTGGTGGTGGGAGTCAGCGCTGGGAGCCACTAGCCTGTGGCCACTTTCAGCTCTTAGGCGAAACCTCCACTTACATCCCGGGCCAGTCTGTGGGCAGCTTCCCGCATGTTCCCCATTGTCAGATTGGACCTTCCCCTTTTTACAGAGGAGAAAACTCCTGCACGTTTATGCAAACGGATCTAGGTCACAGCACTGGGAAGTGGCAGAATTGGGGTCTGAATCGGTGTTTTTCTGCTTCAGAGCTCATGCTCTTTCCACCACTTCAAGCTCTTTCACCAAAATCCCTCATGAAAACATTCATGACAAAGAAGGGTTCTGTGGAACAAAATCATTACACATCCCAGCTGAAGCCCATCTAAGCTTGTTGATCTGGCTTTAACAGATTCTCTGCTCTGAATAATCTTGTACAAGGGCTTTGCTTGGTATCTGTCCACATAACAGATACTCGCTGTGAGGGAAGAACCTGACTGAAATCTGTTTGCCTGGAGACAGTGAGATGGGAGCCCAGCGTGTCCTCACACTGAAGGCAATTATTACCTTCCAACTCTGAGCTTCAGACATCTGAGGCACCCTCCCCCAAACAACCTATACTGCCAAAGCACCCTGACAAAGTGCACAGAACAAATACGTGTCTGAGAAGGAAAAAGGTGGGCTAGTTGGGCCTGAAAACCTCTTCTTTCCCCATAGCCTTTCTTTTTACTTGTTAACAATCCACAGCCTGAAGAGTGGGGTCAACTGTTTCATCTCCAGCCCCAGCAGTCCGGGAACTGGATTTCTGGAAACCCACTCATTCTCACATGTCAGGGAAGCCCCAGGACATTTATTACGATGGGGAGAGAAGCCAGCCCGCCAGCCCAGATGGTATCCGGCTTCCCATCTGGGGCCTTGAAGCCACACAGCCAACTCACATGGGGGTCACAGGCCCTGATTTTCCAGGGGACCAGCGTCAAACCCCAGAGGACAGATTACCCTGATAGCCCTAAGGGATGTTTTTCTGTGGAGGTAGAAAACAAAACCCCCCACCAAGGCTCCCAAATCATCAGAAGTTTCTCTGCTAGGCTGGGCAGACTACAGCAAACCCACCCAGTTTTTAATCAATAAACAGTTTCAGGAAAAGCAGAGAGCTAAGGGGCTTGTCATTTCTCTGGAGAGTCACTCCCTGCCCCAGGTCAGAAACTTGGGGGCCAGGCTGAAGCCCTTACGAGCTCTGAAGCCTTCTGAGACCCCCCTGGCCTTTGAGGAGCTCACAAGCAGAGCCATATCAGTCTGCGCCTGGAGCCTTCAGTTGTCCCTGGACCAGAACACCTGAGCTTTGTTTTCTCTTCTTTCCCCCAATATATAGTTTTTGATAAATTAGCAAAAGCCTCTTCATCGCTGAAAGGCTCAGAGCCCTTTTTAAGAATTGGCATCCACCCCGCGCCTTATGAATTCATTAATTAAGATGCTGGCAAACAGCCACTCCACACATGCTGACATCCAGCCGCGTGAGGTAATGAGGTTTTAGTCTCCTGACCCCCGTCA
The DNA here is from genome assembly GCA_006410935.1 of Redunca redunca. NCBI lineage: Eukaryota > Metazoa > Chordata > Mammalia > Artiodactyla > Bovidae > Redunca > Redunca redunca. The sequence continues at coordinate 276,745 of SJYQ01040067.1, forward strand.
AGTGGAGTGGAGCCAGACACAGGCTGCCCAAGAGAAATCACCTGCCCAATGGCGACCTGTCGCTTGTGCCTGGCAGCAGGTGAGGCTTATTCAATGGTCAGTCGCCCTTGAACTGTGTCCACAGGCCTCAAGCCTTTCTCCCAGCCCCTGGCTGGGCAGCAGCCAGCAAGGCGGTGTCCAGATACCTGCTCCACTGTGGCCTCCTGACCTCTGACCGATGAACCAGTCAACTGGGCCCAGAAGTCAAGAGGTGAGGGTTCAATGCCTCCTCTAGCCTTTCAAGGCCGATTCAGTAAATATTTATTGATGGCCCACTAGGCTGCTTCTAACCTTTGTCTTAGCAAGTTGGTAGGTTCCCACCAGCCTGGTACGCAGCCTGTTCCAGAACAGAGACAGGCTTCATCCACGCAGGGCTGCTGCCTCTCACTGCCCTCAGGGAGTTCACAGCGGGGGCTGACATCACACAAACACAAGTGTCCAGGATCCCCTCCTCCTGGTGCTTCATCCTGTCTTGGTCAGTGTTTCCTCTCATCCTACCACCTGTCTTTCACCGTCACTGATCCTGGCCTCTCTCTCTGATAAGAATTCCAGTGAATTTTAAATGACTACCACTCACTTTTATTCCCTCTAGTAGATACTGTTAGTTGGTCAACACAACATTGATTTCCAACCCCTCCTCCTTTGCATGCCACCACAGAAGTTAGAAAAGCTCAAAGATACTTTTCCAGCCTCAATGCAGCCAGAAGTGGTCATGTTCCAGATCTAAGCAATGAGAAGATCCAGAAGTCAGCTGGGAGACTCCTAAGAGAGCTTATGCTTCACTGATAAAAAGGACAAAGAGTGTTATAGTTCCTTTTTCTCCCTGACTTAAAGTTGAATATGATGACTGGGGCTGTGGCAGCTATCTTGTGAATAGAGGAAACAGCTAAGAAAATGCAGAAACACCAGCCCTGACATAGCTGACCTTTTGAACTAAAGTCAGTAGCTACCTCCCTCCAAATTTCTTGTGATGGAGGGAAAAAAAGTGTATTCTTGTTTTTTTTAGGTCACTGAGGTCAGTTTTCTGTAACTTGTGGCTTAAAATTTTCCAAACTGATAGATTTTTGTACTGGGCACCAGATCCAACTGTCTAAATGTCAGCCGACACTGCACATCTGTTAACTTAAGACTGTTGAAACATTTAAAGACACTAAGGTGAATGGCCCAGCTGTGGCGGGAAAGCACAATGACCAAATAACAGGTCATTACTATCAGAAATTAAAAAAACAAACAGGTTTTACGTGAGCCAAAATCCTATCCATTGAGACTGAAATGCAACCTTTCCCTCAGGCAGAATCCTTCTATCAGTTTAGATGGAAATACAATCTTTCCCTCCTCCCACACAATCTGAAAACCAGTACTAGAGCTGGTGATTTCTCATCTGAATTATAATCCTCTCTTGTTATTCAGAATAAAACTTGGTAGCCAGTTTTTCCCCAAATCTGAGATCTCACAAGGTGGCACATGAGTTGGATAAAAAGGCTTTGAAAGGAGCCACAAGTCGGGGAGGGCAAGAGATGCCTTGGTGTTCTGGGAGGTGACTGTCCAGTCCAGCTGGCCCGAGCCAGCCCTCAGGGGGAGTGCTGCCCGCTCAGTAATTGCTTCATTACAGCAAGTGGAGACTGTTTGCAGGTGCTGAAATCACTCACTTGTGGGGGTTTTATTGCACTCGTCAGATTAACAAACATTTTTGATTAAATCACCACTTCATTGGCTCGGAGCACATGACTTTTAATAACAGGACAGTATCGGCTGCTCCTGAACACCAGTGCACATTCAACACTCAGGATCTGCAGGGGGCAAAGGAGGAGCAAGGTGAGGAGACAGCCAGAAGCCAAGTTTTTTTCTCACGCGCACAGTTGTAGAGCTCAAACCTTAGAATATCCAAACAGAAGTAACCTAATCATCAAGATGACCAGTGTAAATACTTATATTGACATTGACAGGTTAATTAAAAAAACGGGCAAAACTGATTGGTATAAGGCACTAGGAGAGCAGGCACATCATCATATTCAAAACACTTTTAAAATTCACATCAGGGACTCCCCTGGTGGTCCAGTGGCTAAGAATCCATGCTCCCAATATAGGGGGCCCAGGTTCCATCCTTGGTCAGGGAACTAGATCCCACATGCTGCAACTAAGAGTTTGCATGCTCCAACAACAACAACAACAAAAAAACCCACCTGTCGAAAGACAGACCCAAAGTAAGACCCAAAGTAAGCAGCCAAAACAAAGAAAGTAAATAAAAATGAATATGAAAAAAGGAAAGGTATGTAATAAATAAAACAAAAGACATCTATGAACATCTATGATCTATATGTGGACCATAGTCACTGAGTCTGCAAGCCCTGGTGATGTTCAAGTCCTTCATGTTACCAATGAGGAAACTATAAAGTCCAAACTTAGTTACAATGGAAGGATGGCTACCGATAAGAAAGCCTTGTCTATTGATTATCCATTGTGTGAGACACGTGCTCCTTTACAAACACTCTCATTTAATCCTCAAAACTACCCTGTGAGGTAAGATGTAGTCTGCTGCGGAGACTCAGGCTGCCCAATAAAATACACTTACATCTGCTTCCCAAGAAATGGAGCCCTAGTTGGGCACATGGTCTCCTAGGTGATGAATGTATTTACGAGCCACCCCTTACAGGCCTTGCACCTTAGCTGCAATCTTTGCCAGTGGGGAGAGGGCACTTTGGGCCCAGTATTAAGACACGGAGTGTGCTTCCTCCACTCCATCTTTCCTGTCAGTGAACACTTCAATGTGGTGCAACCTAGCTTCATTCACGAGGTGACAACAAGGCCCTGGGGGACAGCAGAACCACCAGACTGAAGGAATATGGTAGAACCACTACTGCCCTGGTGCCCTAGACCAGGAGTTGGCAAACAATGGCCTGTGGGTCAAATACGATCCACGACTTGTTTCTGTAAATCAAAGTTTTATTGGGTGTATGACTTGCTTTTGTAAATATAAGTTTTATTGGAACACTCATTAGTTTACATACTGCCTATGGCTGCTTTTTGTGCTAAGTATAATTTTTGGTTATTTTTTAGTATAGCTGAGTCTCATTATTTTGGTAGTTATGTTCTATAAAGTTGCCAACAAAAAATTAGCAAATACTGAACCAAGTTAGGTTCCAGAGAGCCTCTGGTCACAATATTTTTATCAGCTGATCAATACAAAACCCTGTGTGCTTGTGTCTAAAGAGATCTTATTTAATATATATTGTTGTTTAATTAACATTGAACTCACATCCAACAGCACTATGACTGAGAAACCTAATCTAACACACACATTTTTCTCCATAAGGCATGCCTCAACCTTCTTGCACTTTGGAAGACTAAACAGCACTTCAGCCCTACACTTGAGAGCCATTTTAAACTGCAAAATCACCAACAAAAAGCACGACAATGCAAGAAACTTGGTATTAAATAGACCAGAAAAAGGACACTAGTTCATAGCTCACAGAAGAGTTGAAAAATAAAGACACACTATTGCCTTGTTTGACCGTAACTGGACATGTGTGCCTCAGGTGAATCAAATCTCAATGCTTTGAGTCAGTTTGGTAATTACTACAGAAGCGTTTCAAGTATTGATTTGGGGGTTACAAGCACATTTTAGCAAGTAGACAAATGCACAATACATAATCTATGAACAATGAGGGTTAACTGTAGTTGCAATAGAGACCACATGGCCCATAAAGCCGAAAACATTTACTATCTGATCCTTTATAAACAAAACCCCAAATTTTGGGATTTCTGTTACAGCAGCTTATCATGTCCTAATATAGGCTATAAAGCCTAGCTCTTCCCATTTCAGAGTGCCATCTCATTTTAGCATCTATATTCGATTTTATTATGTGTTAGTCGCTCAGTTGTGTCTGACACTTTGCGACCCCATGGACTGTATCCCCCCAGGCTCCTCTGTCCGTGGAATTCTCTAGGCAAGAATACTGGAGTGAGTGAACATTTCCTTCTCCAGTGGATCTTCCCAACTCAGGGATTGAACCCAGTCTTCCCAAAGTTTATATTTTTCCACAACATCTTACAGAAACACTCGAATGAAATTTTTGGCCATCCCAATGCAAGAAGATTCCACCAACCTTGTTCCCTACCAAGCAGGCCAATATTTCTCAAGTGGTGATACCAAAACCTCCTGCATTAAGCATGGGTGTAGCTTGTTAAAAAGACAGATACTTTGTTAAGAATACACAACCAAGTTCTACTGAATTACCTGGGATGGGGGAGAATTCAACTCCCCATTTTTAACAAGACAGATGATCCTTAATGCATTCTTAAGACTGAGAACCACTGAACTGGGAGTAAGTTCAAGAAGACAAGTACTCAGGATATTTCCTGCAACCAGTGAAAGGGTGATCTAAAGGAACCATAAAACGGGAGAAACAAGATGCAGCAGAAGGCAAACCACCTGTGCTTGATTTTGGGCACCTCAACCATTTCCACTCCGGCTCTACTTGAAACTTCAGTTTCCCCATCTGTAAAAATCTTACCGGCTTGTAGTGAGGATTCACCAGGAATGCAAATAAAGTAACAAATAGCACTTGCTCAATAGGCATCAATTTTCTTTCCCTTCCTNTCTCAGACATTATATTTTATGCTGTTGTAGTCCTATCGTACCTCCCTGGGGGCTCAAACGGTAAAGAATTTGCCTGCAATGCAGGAGACCCGGGTTCAATCCCTGGGTCTGGAAGGTCCCCAGGAGAAGGAATTGGCAACCTACTCCAGCACCCTTGCCTGGAAACTCTCATGGATGGAGGAACCTGGCAGGCTACAGTTCTTGGGATTACAAAGAGTTGGACTCGATCGACTGACTTTCATTTTTCACTTTCAGTCCTGTCCATACAGTATGCTGTAGACCCATGTCCTTTGAAATGCTTTGACTGGGATCCAATTTTGTCTGGTAACCCAGTTACCCATATAACCGAAACTAATGTTCCCTAATAAACACCTTTACCACCTATGATGCACTCAAACATCTTCTAATCCAGTCTTTTCAAGCGAAAAAAGCTAGTGGCAGGAGACCTATTAAGTTTATTTAGTGACTCATTAATAGATATTTGAAATAGACATTTTCCAATGTGCTTTTTTTAAAGCTTAAAAAAATTTTTTTTAAATTTATATTCGTTTTTGGCTAGACTGGGTCTTTGTTGCTGAGCACAGGTTTTCTCTACTTACAGCGCACAGGCTTCTCATTGCATTGGTCTCTCTTGTTACAGAGCACAGGCTTCAGGGTGTGTAGGCTTCAGTAATTGTGGCACATGGGTTTAGTTGCCCCATGGCATGTGGAATCTTCCTGGACCAGGAATCAAACCCACCCCTCCCCCCACGTCGCCCACTGCGTCCCCTGCATTGGCAGGGGGATTCTTAACCAGTGGACCACCAGGAAAGTCCCATTTCCCCATGTTTTGAAATCAACATTTGCAGTGGGGTATGTTGCCACCAAGCGAACTCATCTTCTTGTATTATTTTATAGGATGTTACCACCAAATTATGCTAAAGCAAATATCTTTGTGTACATAGCTCTGTCCTTCTGAATTATTTCTTTAAGATAAATTCGCACAAGTGGAATTATTGGGTCAAACAGTATGAGAACAGCATTGCAGCTTATTTTCTGACCGGTTATCTCTCTGTTGGAGTCTGTGTTTCTGTGTGTGAATAATAACCTTGACAGTGTTTGGGGGGGAAAGTCTTCAGATCTGTTTTCTCTTCTTGATAGAGTCACTGAATGATGGAGCTGGAGGGAACCTGAGATACCATCTCGCCTGGCTGCCTGACTGAGGCCCAAAGCAGGAAAGTGTAGTAAATTCTCTCTGAAAAGGAAGCAGGCTGTTGAGCAGTTGTTTAGTGCAGTTCTTAGCTTAACACCCAGCCCAGGAAAAACTTACTCTAGAACACTGTCCATCAACTGTCAATCAACAGCACTTATTGTCAGAACACTCTTCATAGCTTTGGTTCTGATCCCAGAAAAACCAGACTCTCTGCTTCCCAATTATCATAGGCACAGGCCCAGGGGAGGTGAGAAGAGAAGGAAAAACACTGTGTTCTTTTAAAAGTGATTCCTTCTGCGTTTGTTTGGCACCAAGAAAAAGCCATGGGTATGCTTCATGTCAGTCCCTTGTCTCTCTTCCCCACTCCTGGTGAACTGATGGGTGAGCTGTCATCCTTCTCCCCAAGGAGCCTTGGATTTTCCAAACCAGAGCTTGTCCCACGTATCTGCTAATGGGACAAAATGCTTGAATTGAAGCTGGAAGAATGAGAGTCTATGTGGGTTGTAGTAATAAAAGGGGGAATTTTGGAGTGAGGCTGACTTGGATTCCAGTCCCAGCTCTGCCACTTACCTGTGGTGTGATTTGGGGCAAAACACTTAAACTCGCTGAGCCTTGATTCCCATAACTATAAAATAAGCTCGTCATGTCAGACTTATAGGGTTGTTGTGAGAAATACTAAGTGGCTGGTACTGTGCTTTGTGAGTGACCACAAGAGATAGCAAGACTATGGCACCTGTTTCCAGCTTTTCCTTATAGGGTTTTGCTTAGCAGTTGTTGCCATTCATATTTGTTGCTACTGTTTTGATACTAGTTTCTGTCATCTTTGATATTATTGTAAACCATCTGCTGTTAGGAGTTTTGGGCAAATGTTGGTTTATTTCCTGTTATTAAGGAAACCACTGAGGTCCTTTCACCCCTTGGTACGTTCAAAGACCAGCTTTGATTCTCATGGGGGCTGTTTGCCTAGCCTAATGCAGCTTGGCCTGGCTTTGTGCTGGAAATTCTGTCCACATGCAGATGGATTACTGTTAGCCGGCTGTCTGTCTGTCTTCGTTCTCCAGTGAGCTGTGGTCCTGAACTGTCTATTTGGGAATTTTGTAGCTAAATTTTTAAGGGAAATCAAGCACCACACTGGCAAACAGGAGAACTGGCTTCACTCCTGGCCAGGTCAGGTTCTCACTTCCTGACCTTGGGCAAGTCAAGCCTCTTCTCTGGCTCTCAATTTTCTTGTCTGTGAAATGGGCACACTGGGGAGACTAGACAGCTTAGACACCATAGGATTCTGTTTTTAATGGCCTTGTTACTTGTAAAGTGCCCAGATAAAGGCACCCTCGTTGACTGCAAGGTGGACATATAAAATAAGAAGCAATCATTACCCTCAAGATATCATCAATCTAGTTAGAGAGACAGACTGACAACATGAAATAGTGAATGCCAGACAAGATATGTTTGGTACCTTCTGTTGATACATTAGGAGCTCAGGGTAAAAAAAGAATGCCATGCATATTTGGGGTGCCTTTGTGGAGGCTATGGGTCTTGTAGGATAAATGAGATTGGGTAAGTTGAAGATGGGAGAGGGCACTCCAGGTGGGAACCCAAGGATTTCCTGTGCAGGGGGTGCCCTTTTCAACCCTGCACAAAAGCACTGTATTGGCTAGCCACAGCCCTGGCAAATTTGTCATGCTGCTGCTGCTGCTGCTAAGTCACTTCAGTCGTGTCCGACTCTGTGTGACCCCAGAGATGGCAGCCCACCAGGTTCCCCCATCCCCAGGATTCTCCAGGCAAGAACACTGGAGTGGGCGGCAAATTTGTCATGGAGACCCCTAAGTCTATTCTTCCATCCCAGCCCCATCGTGGGCTTGCTGGACCCAGAGGGCCCAGGCCTGGACCCCTACCACTGCCCTAAGGGCACCTTCTCAGAGCTAGAGTGGGGGAGATTGAAATCTTTCATTGTCAGAAGTATCACAGGCAGGAAATGAAGAATTTCATAGGTGGTTAAAAATACAGTGGAGGCTGATTTATGTTTGAATTTTGTTCCAGGACAGGAGATTATAGCCCAGGTTCTGAGGCAAAGGCAGCCGTGTCTTTATAGCCTGCTTGGATCAGTTTTATGTCTTAGTGATTTTTATACATTTCAGCTAAGCCAAGATGCTCGAACTTTTTTGTCCCACACTTCACAGGGGAGCTCAGGTACCACTCCTGCACCTAACCTCATTTTCCCATAAATAGAAAAAAAAGCAAAATAGATGAAAAAAATGTTTTTGCTTTCTACCTAGTTGGTATCCAGTGATGTTAGCTCAATTAAACCAAATCATAAATAGATGATGAACCCACCTGACACCCTGAAGCAGATGTCAGGAGACATCTCAAAAATAAAAGGACAGGAATCTAAATATTGTTGGATATGCAGACCAGCCCTTCCCATAATATTTTTAAAAACTAATTTATTTATCTTTGGCCACGCTGGGTCTGCGTCACTGAATGCAGGCTTCCTCTGGTTGTGGTGCGCAGGCTCCAGGGTGAGCGGGCTTCAGTAGTTGTGGGAAACAGGCTTAGTTTGCCCTTCAGCAGGTTGAATCTTCCCTGACCAAGGATCTAACCTGTGTCCTCTGCATTGGCAGGCAGATTCTTAACCACTGGATTACCAGGGAATTCCATAATATTTTCTTGATAAGAAGAGATTTCTATCAGATATTAGCATCAAGATAAGCTCTGTGGCCCTTCCTGGCATGCTAATAGGATTTTACCTCGTGGCTGCTGTATCTTTTGTAACTGATTATACTTCCCACTATTTCGCTCACAACGAAGCTCAGATCTGAACTTGTTCAGGGATTTTGAGCATAGATTTTCATGTACTAGCATTCTCCTTGGCTTTATTTTCTTTTTCTACCCTGGTTTTCCCTTTGTTCTATCACTTCATCTATTCTTATCCCACTGTATTGTGTACATTTTGGTTAACTACCTCAAATCCTTTTTTAGAACATAAAGGAAAATAGATAAATCAATAAATACATCCTGTGTTTGTAAATATGGCACTTTGTTTTTTCTAAGGCAAACTTTCACATCCACTAGCTCTGTGGTCCTCACACGGCTCTGTAAGGAAGGTTGGGCAGGCTCAGCCACCCTCCCTTTGCAGACAAGGAATCTGAGGTACATCCATGGATAAATGGCCTGCAGAAGAGGACAGACCCACTGCTCCATTCCTAAAGATGGCCTGAACCCTTCTGAAGAAGGAGAGGAAATATGAAACTAATAGCCCACTAGGTGACTTTTACTAGTAGGTGGGGATTGAGAAAGAGGAAAAGTTGGGAGGGACACACATTGGGGTGACCACTGGCTTCAGGGATTCCTCCAGAGTCCATATCTGTGTTGCCATCTCTACCTCCCCTCCCTTTGATAACAAATCCACTCCCATTGGTCACATGGGGGGCCATGTAGCCCCCTGAGCAGGATAGCCAGTCGTAGAACCATATGCTGTTGGCCACAGTGATTGGTTCAGAGGGGAGAACTCATGACTCAGTTTCGGCCAATAGGAGATCTTCACTGAGTTTTTCATCTCTAGCTGGGAAGTGAAACCTAGTCTCAATTTTGGTCGCAGAGCTATTGTGCTGTGACCCTGGAACTGCCACTGGTTGCTCTGCCTTCCATGAAAAGAAGTTCCTGTGGAGTATGCGGTGAGGCAGGCAGAGTGCTAAAGCAGCAGCTAGTGAGAGACTGTGGGAGAGGCGGTGCCTTGTCGATGTCTGGACCTGAGGTTCCAGTGCCTTGCCCTTGCCTCTCCCAGAATGGGGGCCAACACATCCGCCCTTTTGAGTACGCCAGTTTGAGCTGCGTTTCTCTCACTTACTGCCCAGAAATTTCTTGCTTCATATAGTTTGTAGACTGAGTTTTTTTGTTTGCTTTTTTTGGGAGAACCCTGAAATTCTGCTTTTCTGATGTTCATACATCTGGATACTCAATGTTTAAATTTCAGTGGTTAGCTTCTGCGAGGGAGCTCGGGCCCTGGGAAGTAAGAATAATAATTACCAGCACGCTGTCAGGCATCTATCACTGGAACATAAACAGAGCAGTAGAGCTTGGTGGTTCAGGGCAACTGACTCAGCTGCTCATCAACGGTATGACCTTGAGCAAGTTACTTAACCCCTGAGTCTCAGTTGCCTCATCTGTAAAATGAGGCTAAAATAAACAGTAGGTATCTCATAAAATTCTTGTGAAGATTATATAAACGAATCCATTTCAGCACATAATGCTGGCCTCAGACCTCACTGTGCTGTGCTCAGTTGCTCAGTCATGTGGACACGACTGTTTGTGACCCCATGGTCTATGGCTGGCCAGGCTCCTCTGTCCAAGGGGATTCTCCAGGCAAGAATACTGGAGCAGGTTACCATTCCCTCTCCTAGGGGATCTTCCCAACCCAGGTATCGAACCTACGTCTCCTGCATTGCAGGCGGATTCTTTACCAGCTGAACTACCAGGGTAGCCCTCATACCTTATCAGCGCACCATAAATGTGGTTCAAATATTTTGGACATTTTACATGCACTATGCCTTGAGAATGCCTACGAATGAAGCAGAACAAATATTCTTATATCTGTTTGGCTGATGAAGACTCTGATATCTGGAGGGGTTAAGTCATCCATTCATATCAGCTAATAAGTGGAAGAGTCTGGGGACTTCCCTGGTGACCCAGTGGCTAAGAACCGACCTTGCAGTGCAGGGGATGCATATTTTAATTCCTGGTCAGGGGACTAAGATCCCACATGCTGTGGAGCAACTAAGCTGCCATGCCACAGCTATTGAGCCCACATGCCACAACTAGAGAGTCTGTGTGCCACAGCGAAAGATTTTGCATGATGCCATGAAGATTTTGCGTGCTACAACTCAGACTCTTCACAGCCAAATAAATAAATAAATATTTTAAAAAAATAAGTGCAAGAGTCTGGATTCTAGCTCTTAGAGTCAAATCCAGGGTTCTCGTCTTTGGATTTTGTTACCAAATGGCTCTGTACTGGCTATTCTCAGGAAGCCAGTTTAGCAGCTTGTAAAGGGCACTGTCCCTCCAGGGACAAGGTCCATTAGAGAAGCCAAATTCTGTCCAGAAGACAGCTTGCTGAGGACAGAGGATTGGCACTAGAAAGATGCCCAGAGGAAAGACTGCTTAAGTTGGCTTCCCTAGTCACCTTCAGCACGTGCTTATCTGCACTCTTCTTCCTCTTCTTCCTCCCTGGCAGCTCCCAGCACCCACACATCTCACATATAAGAATTCTACAAGACAGACACTACAAAAATCAGAAAGCAATGTAGAGGTCATTCGAGTCCATTCATTTATTCAACGAACATTTGTTAAACATCTACTATGTGTCAGGCATAGTAGATGTTATGGTGAACAAGATATAGATCAAATCTCTCCTTTTACAAGTGAGGAAAACTGAGCCCCAGGAAGGAAGATGGTTTTCCTAAGGTCTACAGTGAGTTAGTAACTTTGTTAGACACATAGAGCTATCTGCCTAGTTGATAGCAGCCCCTCTTTTCTGAAGTTTATGTGATCTCACCTTCCTTGTCACAGCTGATTGGGCCAGAAAAGATAACAATCAGATACCTGACAGAAGCTGGGCCAATCAGATGTCACCTCCCAGAAATCTGACCCTGAAATGTGAGGCTGTTCTCAGCCCAGAGAGAAAGGGACAGAATGAATGCAAGGTCATATCCACAGTCTGTCTCTTGGATCAACCTGTGGGTGTTCTATCAGCACTGCCAATTTTTTATATCTTCCCTCTTCATTTGGGAAATTTTTAAATTATTGGTTTTTTTTCTTCTTGCAACAAAAAATAACGTGAACTAAGACTGTGGCCGAACTTGGATTAAAACCTGTCTCCTGGCTCCCAGACCTGTGTTCTTTCCATCACATTGAATGACAGCAGAGATGCTTCCCAAGGAGTTCTCAGAACTCTGGCTTTGGGGATGCCATACAAAACCATACCATCCAAAGGCGTTCACATGGTTCAGAGAAGGGGTTTCTGGGAGGTGTCAAGTCCCTTGATCTCTAGAGCAATTGCCTTGGGGGTGTGTGTGTGAAGGTTTCCAGAACAGCAGGAGAGAATGGTGATTAAAAGTTCAGGCACTGAGGCCAGACTGTCTGAGTTCAGAGCAATCCTAGTCTCCACTCATTAGCTGTGTACCTTGGGCAAATCACTTTTCTCAGTTTCCTTCTCTGATATTCACCCTCATGGGGTTATCATAAGATTCCATATATGTATAGAGTGCTTGGAATAGTGTGCAAGAAACTCTAGTTATTTACTATGCAAGCAACCTGTTTTTTTGGACTGCATTTGTTCACAAAACATTCCCAGACCCTTAGGGTTTAGCTTTCACTCACTTCTCTAGCTACTGCCAGTCCCCTGAGATCCACCTTGGTCTGATCACATTTTTAGTATAAAAACAAGTAGCATTCAAAGCCCAAGTCAGATACCACGTGAAAAATAATCCATCTCTGACCTTTCACACACCTTTACATGTGTGTTGTACCTGTGATGAGTTGTTGTCTCAGCTCATACTCTCCCCTGGGACAGAAGCTGACCCGACCGATTCAAGTTTCTCATCAAACCTTCATTCAACAATTATTTATTAAGTGCCTATTGGAGAAGGGAATGGCAAACCACTTTGGCATTCTTGCCTTGAGAACTCCATGACCAGTATGAGAAGGCAAAATGATAGGATACTGAAATAGGAACTCCCCTGGTCAGTAGGTGCCCAATATGCTATTGGAGATCAGTGGAGAAATAACTCCAGAAAGAATGAAGGGGTGGAGCCAAAGCAAAAACAATACCCAGTTGTGGATGTGACTGGTGATAGAAGCAAAGTCCGATGCTGTAAAGAGCAATATTGCATAGGAACCTGGAATTTCAGGTCCATGAATCAAGGCAAATTGGAAGTGGTCAAACAAGAGATGGCAAGAGTGAAC
>SJYQ01040067.1:290864-328279 GCA_006410935.1 Redunca redunca
TATGCAGAGTACATCATGAGAAACGCTGGACTGGAAGAAGCACAAGCTGGAATCAAGATTGCCGGGAGAAATATCAATAACCTCAGATATGCAGATGACACCACCCTTATGGCAGAAAGTGAAGAGGAACTAAAGAGCCTCTTGACGAAAGTGGAAGAGGAGAGTGAAAAAGTTGGCTTAAAGCTCAACATTCAGAAAACAAAGATCATGGCATCTGGTCCCATCCCTTCATGGGAAATAGATGGGGAAACAGTGGAAACAGTGTCAGACTTTATTTTGGGGGGCCCCCAAATCACTGCAGATGGTGATTGCAGCCATGAAATTACAAGACACTTACTCCTTGGAAGGAAAGTTATGACCAACCTAGACAGCATATTGAAAAGCAGAGACATTACTTTGCCAACAAAGGTCCATCTAGTCAAGGCTATGGTTTTTCCAGTGGTCATATAATGGATGTGAGATTTGGACTGTGAAGAAAGCAGAGCGCTGAAGAATTGATGCTTTTGAACTGTGGTGTTGGGAGAAGACTCTTGAGAGTCCCTTGGACTGCAAGGAGATCCAACCAGTCCATTCTAAAGGAGATCAGCCCTGGGTGTTCACTGGAAGGAATGATGCTAAAGCTGAAACTCCAGTACTTTGGCCACCTCATGCAAAGAGTTGACTCATTGGAAAAGACTCTGATGCTGGGAGGGACTGGGGCAAGAGGAGAAGGGAACAACAGAGGATGAGATGGCTGGATGGCATCACTGACTCAATGGACATGAGGTTGAGGGAACTCTGGGAGTTGGTGATGGACAGGGAGGCCTGGTATGCTGCGATTCATGGTGCCGCAAAGAGTCAGACACGACTGAGCGACTGAACTGAGCTGATTATGTTCTGAGCTCTATACTGCGGCTGGGGGACACAGGATCTGTGTGTGGTGACAGGCTAAAAGAGAAATACAGTGACGTGCTCCAGCACTGTGAGAGAGTCAAGCTTAAGGAGCTATGGATTGAGACTCCTCTAGTGGTCCAGTGGTCAGGAGTCTGCATTTCCAATGCAGGGGGCACAAGTCCAATCCCTGGTCCAGGAACTGAGATCCCTCATACCTTGCAGCAGAAGGAGCTATGGATTTGTTGAGGGTGTTGGGCTTAGTTCACACTGGGGAGTTAGGGAAGGAGGCTCAGAGAAAAGGAAAGATGAGTAAGAGTTAGACAATACAATTTCACACCCATCAGATTAGCAGACATCTGACAAAACCCAGCACTGGCAAGGATGTGGAATCACGGAAACTCTGATACACTGCTGGTGGAGTGTAAGTTGATACAAAACTATGGAAAACAAATCAGCATTAACTAAAAAAGTTGAAGGTGCATCAGTTGACATATTACAATCGTGTACTTTGTTGTAATAGCAAAGATTTGAAAACAGTTTAAATGTCTATTGTATTAATCAGCCACCGCTGTAATCATACTGTGTAACAAACAGTTCTCAGTGACTTACAACAACAAACATTTACTTCCTTTATTGGGGGAGGAGTCAAGTCATTTGCTTTTTACATGAAAAGAGAAAATTGGGAGAGGAAGAACAAGAGGGGAACCAGCCAGCTTCTTAGATTTTTCCACAGTTGAAAAGAGGCAGCTGGCTTTAAGACAAGAATTGGGTCCCCACAGCAACCTGGCAATGGTGACTAGACCAGAAGCAATTTATCAAGCACCATTTTCTATTAAATGTTATCCCAAGCTAAGCAGGTTAAGGTTACGTTGGGAAGTATCACTGTCTGGTAGTATTTTTCTTAAGAGCACAGAGATGAGATGACAGGCAGCAAGTCAGCAGCAAGGTGAGCAGCGTGGGCCAGGCTAACCTAGGAGCAGAGGACCAATTCACGAAGAGCGCGCGGGTTCACTTGACATGGTCGAAAGCAGTGGGGAGCTCACAGTCCTTGCTGTCCATGGAGGCTTCACGGGGGAGACGAAGCTGTCGGCTTGCTCCCGAGGCAGGTTCTGGCACAGCTCCTCCTTTGGTCACAGAAGGCTTCCCTTCTGAGCTTTTTGGTCTCCCTTCTCGGTCTCACAGCTGATCATGAAGGTCAGGTACTCGTGCAAGGAGATGTGGCGGTCCCTGTTTGGATCCACAGTGTCCAGAATGGCCTTGAACACGGCGTTGCGCTCCCCTTCCTTCATTGTGGGCAGGTCATGGCCCAGGGAGTGCTCCTTGTCCACAGGATTCCAGGTTAGCTGGGGTGAGTCTGCCCAGGTTTGCCCCTGCTCTCTGTCTCTCATCTGGGGACTCAGGCTGAAGGGATAACAGTTTGCAGGGAGCAAGCTCTTCTGATGACAAATGTCAGGACTGCAAGAGGCCAAATTAAATCATTTAAGACGATGTTTGCATCACATTCTCTAGCATTCTATTGGTTAAATTCCATTAGGCCAAACTCAAAGTTGATGGGGTAGGGATAGGCTCTCCATCCACTCTACATGGCAAAGGATGTGCATGTATAGTTTTATGTAGTCGTGAATGCAAGAGCTGGGAAAATAATTCAATTGCCTATATCAATCAGCAGAAAAAAAGATCAGTAAATTGCAGTGTAGTCATACAATGAAAAATTATACAGCAATGATGGTCTAAAGCAGGGATTAGCAAAGTACACCCAATCCAGACTGTGTTTTTATTTTATTTTTTTTGTAATTATGGTTTTTGTAATTACAGTTGTATAGGAACACAGTCGCATTTGCCCATCTCCATACTGTCTATGGCTTTTTTCACATTATAGTGGCAGAGTTGAGTAGTTGCAGCAGATTGTTCAGCCCACAAAGTTTAAAATATTTATTATCTCTCTCTTTCAGAAAAGTTTGCCGACCTCTGATCTAGAGCTACACACGTCAACATGGATAAATCTCACAAACATAATGTTTGAAAAAAAAACAAGTTGCAGAGGAACATAAACCATATGATACTATTTCCCTAAAGTTTTAAAACATGCAAAATACTCAAAATAATACTATATATTGCTTCACTACTCAAACATATGCTGTTTAAATAGCAAACATCAAAAGCAGGCTGAGGGGCTTCCCTGGTGGCTCAGTGGTAAAGAATCTGCCTGCCAATCAGGACACACCCGCTCCATTCCTGTCCCAGAAGATTCCACAGGCCACGGAGCAACCAACCGCGTGCCTCAACTACTGAGCCTGTGCTCTAGAGCCGGGGAGCCACGGTGCTGAAGCCTGAGTGCCCTAGAGCCTGTACCAGCAGCAAGAGAAGCCCCTGCAGTGAGAAGACTGTGTACCACAGCTAGAGAGCAGCTTCTGCTCACCGCAACTAGAGAAAAGGCCCTCGCAGCAACCAAGACCCATCACAGCCAAAAATAAATAAATATGTAGAATCATTTTTAAAAGTAGATTTATTAAAAAGAAGAAAAAAGCAGGCTAGGGACTGCAGTCCAGTGGTTAAGACTCTGCACTTAAAAAAAAAAAAAGCAGGCTAGTGATCATCTCCATAATTGGGGAGATGGGTGTGACTGGGGAGAGGTACCCAAGGGGTTTCTACTGTGTTGGTAATATTTTGTTTCTTAAGCTGGATGATGGTGCTCATATAAAAGTATTCATTTTATTATGATTTACACCTTTTGTGTAGGTCTTAAATATCTCATAAAAGAAAAAATAAAAAAGAAGGGAGAACAGAAGATGGGTGAAGACCGTTCTAAGGAGTCTGATTCCTTACCAAGGTAGAGAGGAGTTCTTGGGCAGGTCTGAGCTTAAATGGCACTGCAATCAGATTCGTGCTTTAGAAGCATCAGCTGGTTGCAGCGTGGAGGACAGTGGGGAGCAGGGCTACCGCACAACATCTTGCCCCCCAGGTGCCTCGCTTGCCTCACTTTACTGCCAGCCCTGGTCTGGAAGGGGGTGAAACTGGAGCTAGGGACCTGGTTAAGGCGGTGGGGGGTGGGGGGTGGCAGTGGCTCAGAGCTTGAGCCAAAGCAATCACACGAGGGATGGGAAGGGGAGACATCTTGAAGACCTAGGAAGGAGGTGATTAAAGAGGGAATGTGGGACTTCCCTGGTAGTCGAGAGACTAAGAAATCTCCTACCAATGCAAAGGACACGGATTCTAGCCCTGGTCTGGGAAGATTCCATATGCCCTGGGGCAACTAAACCCTTGTGGCACCACTATTCCGCACACCCTAGAGCCTGTGCTGCACAAGAGACCCACTGCAACGAGAAGCATACAACTAGAGAAAGCTCTCGCGCAACAACGAAGACCCAGCGCAGGCAAAACAAGAAGAGGGACGGTGCAGAGTAAGTAAGGGGTAGAGTCTAGGAGGCCACCCAGCTTTCTGCCTCAGACCGATGGGTGGTGTTGCCATTTGCTGCAGGAGAGACAACAGCAGAGAGGCAGAGTTCGGAAGGACACTGGTGAGTTCTACGGAGCAGTGGCCCCGAGCGCTGGGCCCCAGGGTGCAGCTGGAAGGAAGACAGATGAAGCGGGAGGACAGGGAGGTGGTGGAAGGAGCCTGGAGTGGTGTGTCTTCTTCGTGCTGCAAGAGGGGCGCAGCGGGAGCTGGGAAGGACGCGGCAGACACTGTCCATCCCCTGTCCCGCAGCATTCCTTCTCCTTTGCTAGGAGAGCTCTGCTTTCTCCAGGAGTCAATGTGCTCAGCCCGCAGGTGAATCATGATGGGTGCAAATCCATGATGGCCATTCATCTCCCTCTTCTAGTAATTGGCTTAGGGGTAGACATGTGGCCTCATTAAGGCAATGAGACATGAGAAATAATATGCAGGGACTTCTGGGAAATTCTCTTCCTCCATAGGAGACCTATGTGAGAAGAAAGTCATCCTCTCTTCTTACACTGAAAAGTGAAAGTGAAGTCGCTCAGTCATGTCCGACTCTTTGTGACCCCATGGACTGTAGCCCACTAGGCTCCTCTATCCATGGGATTTTCCAGGCAAGAATACTGGAGTGGGTTGCCATTTCCTTCTCCAGGAGATCTTCCCAACCCAGGAATTGAACCCGGGTCTCCCACACTGCAAGCAGATACTTTACCATCTGAGCCACTAGGGAAGTCCACCCACATTTTTCTCTGTCTGACCCCTTCTGTTCTACTTGGGAAGCTGTTGAGAATGTAGGCGAGGCTTGGAATTGCTGCAGCCACCTTGTATCATGATTGAGGATGGCAGGATGGAAAAACGAAGAGCACAGGCCTTCCCCATGCCCTGCCTCCCTCTTGACTGTTGTTAGTGTTCCAGGCTCCTGCTTATACCAGGTGACTCCGCTCACCTGGAATTCTGACCTTTCCAGAACTCCCTCCCCAGCCCAATTTCCCCCTGCTCAGAATTCCTTGGTGGCTCAGATGGTAAAGAACATGTCTGCAGTGCGAGGGTCACAAAGAGTCAGACACAACTGAAGTGACAGTGTGGACTGTAGCCACCAGGCTCCTCTGTCCATGGGATTCTCCAGGCAAGAATACTGGAGTGGGTTGCCATTTCCTCCTCCAGGGGATCTTCCTGATGCAGGGATCAAATCCGAGTCTCTTCGGCGAGTTCTTTAACACTAGGGCCACCTGAGAGGCTACAGTCCATGGGGTCACAAAGAGTCGGACGTGACTGAGGGACAATATTTCTTTCAGAATTCCTTGTACTACCTTGAAACTCTGCCTGTCCCTAGCCCGGAGTTCTCCCGTTGTTTCCTGTCAGTGTTTAATTTCCCACCCCTCCTTCTCTCCAGGAGCCCACAGGGCAGTGTGCCGCCCATTAAGATGTTCAGCAAACCCTTAGGGGGCGAGGGAAAGGTCCTGCCATTTCAACTAGATGCATTTAGAGACGAGTACTCCTTTTGGGTATTCCATAAAACGGCACGTGCCCGCCATCCCCTGCCTCTTCTGGTGAGGAACATATGCTTCCTCAAATGTTGTCACACTCACTTCTCCAAGAACCCCAGGAAGCGGCTGCTGTTATTGCCACTTTCCAGAGGAGGACACTGCGATCCAGAGAAATAGGGGATCCTGCCTGGAGCTACAGTTAGACATGGGCAGAGCCGGGTCTGAGGATTCTGAGTTTTCCCAGGGATGAGGGAGAGAACCCCTCCCCTCTCACTCAGGCCCCCTCCTGCTCCCAAGGAAGCGAGAACCTGATCTGTGTGTTTTGCAGTGAACAAAGGCTCAGGAGCTCTTCCTAAACGGCTTTGCTGGAGGCAACTGTGTTTTTATCTACAGCCTCCCATCTCCCTCGCCTCCTCTCTTTGAGGTTGTAAGGAATCAGAGAGCAGGAGCACCCCTCCTTCCACCACCTGCCTGGATTCCCTTTGGCGGTGATGAGGCTGGAGCCTGGGGTGAGCCACATCATGGCTTAGCTAGCTGCCTGCCCAGCTCTGCTGGCGGGGATGTGAGTTTACAGCGCCCGGCTCCCTGGCCCGGATGACTGCTGCCTCTCTGGACGCCTGCGAGGGCTCCTTTGCCCTCTGGCTTCCAGCTGGGCTTCAGGAATGGAGGCAGTGAGGACGGGGAATCTATTACCCCAGCTTCCTCCCCGCAAGGTCACTACGGGCTGGCCATGTCCCTCTGCCCACGGTTCCCCACCAGCAGGCAGCCCTTCCCTCCACTGCAGCTCTCTCTGGGGTTCCCCACACTCGCCCGGCCTGGGTACTGCAGCACCCCTTATCAGAATCCCTAAGCCTTGCCTATACACCTTTGCAAACAAGCTCTTTATTAAACTCTCCTCATGTC
The DNA here is from genome assembly GCA_006410935.1 of Redunca redunca. Lineage (NCBI taxonomy): Eukaryota > Metazoa > Chordata > Mammalia > Artiodactyla > Bovidae > Redunca > Redunca redunca. Next base: position 297,564 of record SJYQ01040067.1, read on the forward strand.
ATTCAGGGTGAGGCTGTCATCTCATTGCTCCCAAGACCCTGAACTAATCAAGTAGCAGCCACTTGAGAAACAGCTGAATCCCCAGCAGGAAACAGCAGGAACCGAGAGAGACAGGCTGGTTGAGCCAAAGGGTGCTGCCGTCACCCCCTGGCCATCAGTCTCTGAGAGGGTGGGACTCCCGGTGAGCCATGAGTGGGAGTCCAGTCATCTCTGCCTGCATAGCAGGTTATCTGAATGCCTGCTGCTTCCAAGCCTGGAGAAGACTGCTTCGATGGGACCAGATCCACAAGTAGGCACCACGGTGTGCAGCAAACAGTGATCTCCAAATATCTTGATCACACACCCCTGCGGGTGAAACATTTTTGAGGATGTGTCTGTATATCAGTCAGGGTCCCNGGGTGGAGGGGGGCTGGCAGGGAGGTTTCTGCCAGGGTCTCCCTGCCTGGAGGACCGGATGCTGGCTGCCCAAAGCTGAGGGGATGATGGGGGTGGCATCCACAGAGATCAGTTCCCTACTGGCCTCCCTCGACCCTCCAGACCCACTCAGAAGTGCACAGAAGCAGCTATGTGGTTGCTACTGCCGTGTAGCTGCGAGTCAGCGATAAAGGGGCAACTCCCCTAATTGGTGCCTCGTGTGATTCGGGGCTCCTTTGTCACCCACATCATCATTCCTGGTACCCAGATCAAAGCTCCTGCCAGCTGTGCACCGAGCCCTGCTCTTGGCAGGAAAGAGCGAACTGGAGCAAGTGAGGATGAAAGATGACGCTGAGGATGGAAAGGCGTTTTCGTTGACAACAGCCTACAGCTCCTGCTGGCCCCTGCCCCGCAACCTTGCTTCTAGTCCTGGGAGCCATGGGGGGCTTTGAAAATTCCACCAAGAAATGGTGCCCCGGTTCCTGGCATGCCCTGTGGCCGTCTGTTGTTGATTTGAAATCTGTTCGCCCAGGAGTCCCAGTCGGGCTCAGCAGACAGCAGTATTTGCTTATTAATTTGTTTATTGATTTACTGGGCTGTACTTGGGGCTTCTCCTGGGAAGAACTCCAGACACCCAGGCTACCCAGCATCCAGCCATCAGTCAGACTCAAGTTTGGGCTTTAAGATGCTGCAGGGCCTGGAACCGGCGGGCCTCAGGCCAGTGCAAGGTCCCGGAAGGGTTGAGGGGATGGGCAGTGGGGTGCTGGAAGGCTGAGGCCAGTTGCTGAAGAGGTGGGCTGACCGCAGGCACAGAAGCACGCTGTGCTCGATGGGGACGGCGCCCCCTGGGGTTGTGCAGCATGGTCTCTGCCTGTGGAGAGGTTATTACAGACTCGTGGCCAAAGTGAAGGAAGCCCACATCTCCATCTCAGAAAAGGCCCTCCTCCAGTTGAGCAGTATTTAAGAGGCCTCCTTCCCAGAGGCAGGGGATGCAGGAGAACCAGTCCAAGGTCTTTGGTGCCCGAAGGCGCTCAGATTCATGTCTTAGGAAGGGTTTTCTGAACGTGCCCGGACTGAGTAAGGCAAGGGGTGTTTCTAGCAACAATTCGCTCAGCTCTTGCATGATAATACTACATTTTAAAAAACCTCTGAGGACGTCTGTGGCTTTGTCGCCTTTTCAAGGCATATGTTGACTACAGATTGTGGGAGCAGGATGGGAGGGGGAGGGAGCTTCTGAGGGAAGAGGCAGCTGCGTCTGAACAGAATTCTGTCATGGAGAGAAAGATCTCTGACTGAGGACTTGGAAGAGTCAGGCCACTGTGGGTGTGGGCTTGGGCGTCATGCAGACCAGGGGCGGTTCTCAGTCCTGTCATTTATGAGCTGAGCAAAGCCAGGCGAGTTACTTAGCATTTCTGTGCCTTGTCTCATCTGTAAAATGATGGTAAGTGTGTCAACCTCATGGGATTGATGGGAGGGTAAAAATAAGATAACATACGAGCATGGATGCCTAGTCGCTCAGTCGTGTCTGACTCTTTGCGACCCCATGGACTGTAGCCCTCCAGACTTCTCAGTCCATGGAGTTCTCCAGGCAAGAATACTGGCATGGGCTGCCATTCCCTTCTCCAGGGGATCTTCCCAACCCAGGGACTGAACCTGGGTCTTCTGCATTGCTGACGGATTCTTTACTGTGTGAGCCACCGGGAAAACCCCAAGATAACCTGAGAAACACACTAATATGTGGATGATGGTTATCTTCTTATTACAGACACAGGATTACAGATGTGAAGCTTCCTGATGGAAATCTTTCCCCTACAATGAAAGGAGGGCCCTGCCTGAATGAATCTGGAGTCCCCTTTTCAGATGTGCCCTGCTCTTTGGCTGCTCTGGACTTTCTCTCTGCTCCCTGGAGCCCCTTCAATTCTCTTTCCCTGAGGACCAAGATCAAAACAGCCCACCCTGTGCAGGCACCACAGTAACCAGCTGCATCAGTCAAGGAATGCAAAACTAACAAGCTACCACCGACTGGAAGAACTCGAGGAAGGTTGAAAGGAGATAGGAGACATCAGTCCATATGTCCTACCAACCTCCCAGAGTCCTTCATTCCTGGGCTCCATCTTGGTTAAGTGATGGGCACACCAATTGGGAAGACCCTGAATTGGAATGATTGGGCAGAGACAACCTGAAAACTCACCCCATCACCAGAAAACCCGAGACTGAGCCGTGTGGCAGAGCAGTTCTCCTGGGCTCCCTTACCCTCCTGCTCTCCACCTGGGTGCTCCTTCCCGGTAAATTTTCTTGCTTTGTCAGCACTTATGTCTCCTTGGACAATTCATTTCCGAGTGTCAGACAAGAGCCCACTGCAACAGTATGGCTGTAAGCCAGCCAGGCACTAATATTGCCCTCAGACGATACCAAATGGGGGATAAGGGGTCAGGGTAGGTAAATGGAAAGGGCTGAGAGTATCTTCTGCAAAGCCATGTTCCTGTGAGAGTGCAGAGGGGCTCAGGAGGGCCCCAGGCTGAGGAGTCCACTGCCCAGCCTCCAATCCAAGCCCCACCATTCCCTGCCGTGAAGCCTGGGGCAAGAGGTTTAATCTCCCTGTGCCTGGTTTCTGCATCTGTGAAAAGAGATTGTGAGAGTACTTGTCTCACACAAGTTGTGTGAGGTTAAGCCACCCGGGTGGCACTAGTGGTAAAGAACCCGCCTGCCAATGAAGAAGCCGTAACAGATGCAGGTTCGATCCCTGGGTTGGGAAAATCCCCTGGAGGAAGGCATGGCAGTCCACTCCAGTATGCTTGCCTGGAGAGTTCCATAGACAGAGGAGCCTGGCAGGCTACAGTCCATGTGGTCGCCAAGAGTGAAGCAACTGTGCACGCATGCATGCACGTTACACACTAGGCATCTGTGCCCAGCTTCCAAGTCTTCATCCACACAAGGATGAAAACATCCGTAACTCATCTTCCTTCCTTCCTTGTTCCTACCCCACTCCTGTGCACGCTGTGCTCAGACTGCACCAGATCAGCGCTGATGTTCAGTCACGGCCTCTTTGCCTTTGCACTTGCTGTGCCTCAGCCAGGAACGCCCTTCCTCCCAGCCTTGGCTTTTCCAAGTCCTTCTCGCCACATTCACCCCTCCCCCACCACATCCCACCATCTTGAAAACTCTCCCCATTCCTTGGATCTCAGTGTAGGCGTCACTCCCTCCAGGAAGCCTTCTTGGATCCCCTTCCCTCACATCCCCCTCCCAGTTGGGTCCTGGTCTTCCCTCCTCTGATATTTTTCCTACCGTGTCTTGTGCAGAGCCATTACCACCACACTTGGCAGAGTAGGTCTAGTTCCTTCTGTGCTACACCCAGCTGACTGAGTTTCCAGTGATGGAGTCAGTATCAGTTAGGACTGAGATGGTCTGCCGGTGATAGCAAACTCCCAAATATTGGCCTATGCATTAGAAGTTTTTGGAGTTCCAGGCTGATAGGATAGCCCTGCTCCATATGGTCCTCTGGGACTCAGGCTTCCTCCGTCCTGTGGCTCTGTGATGAGCGGCTCTCGTGACCAAGTTCTCCTCACAGTCTACCATGGCTGCTCTTATTCCAGCGATTATGTCACTTTCCAGTCAACTGGAGAAAGAGTGAATATCAGCTATCTCTTGAGGAGAATTCTGGAAGCCATCATTTGACATCTCCCTTTACACCGTATATGTCAGAATTTAGTCACATGGCTGTCTAGCTGCAAGGGAGTCTGGGAAATGTAGTCTTTATTCTGTTTGACTCTGTGACCAGCCAAAAGTTCCAGGAGTAGGGAGAAAGGGAAGAACGGAAGGAGGATAACTAACAACCTCTACCATAGGGCCCTGGCCTCCTTCATCCCTGTACTGTACCCCTGCCAGTGAGCACTCAGTGTTTGTGGATAGATTTGTGTAGACAGTCCCAGTGTGTGTTTGCCTCTCCCATCAGAGTGGATGTGTGGCAGCCTCTGATTGGTCCATGTGTTTTCCCCCACCCCCGCTTTTCTCATTCACACACAGTTGTTGATGCCTCCTGTGTGCTGGGTGTTATCCTAGGTGCCAGGCTAAAGCAGTGAATAAAAGGCACAAAAGTCTGTACCTTTCCGAGCTTGCATCTCAGTGGCGTCTGTGGTGATATGAAACATTGTGTTTAATGCTTTCTGAAGATTAACTCGCCTGAAAGGGTACTCACATTAGTCCTCTCTCTTTTACAGGTGGGGAAACTGAGGCATGGAAAGGCTACATGACTGGTAGAGGTCATACAGCAGAAGAGACAGAGCTGAGGTTGAACCCAGGGAGTCTGGCTCCGGAGCCTGTCCCCTCAGCCTCTGCTGGATGTGGTTGCTCCGCGTTTCTTACACGATGCTGCTCTTCCTGCTCATGCTGTGCCGTGTCCTGCTTTCCGCACTGAGCTGTGCCACAGATATTTTCCCGTGATTTTTGTAATCACCGTTCGTGGTGGCCACATGGGGGAGGGCAGGGCAGAACAGCTGTGATCTATACGGGTGGAGGGGGAGAATGGGGCTGTGGTCCCTGTGAGGGAGGGCTTAATGGGAGAGGAGGATTTGAGCTGAACGTCGAGAAATAGTAAAAATTAAACTCATACACACAAGAGATGGAGAAGGGGCAGGAGGGGAGGGCTACCAGCTTGAGGCACAGAGGCTGGACTGAGGTGGCACATGCCAGGTGTGCTGTGAAGCCTGGCCTAACTAGGCTTATTGGATGGGAGTAAGCAATGGTGCTGGAGAAGCCTGACAATGGAGAGATGTGGACGAGCAGCAGAGGTATTTGAACTTTATTCTGTAAGCCAGGGAAGATAGTTCTTCAGCACAAGTGCCTCCAACCTGCCTCCATTCATGGCAGATATTTACTAGTCAATCACTGCACTCTCCCTGCTGAAACTGACAGCAGCCTTGGAGTCCTTTTCAACCCAAAGCTTCAGGTGGTCACTGCCTACTTAGTTGCTATGGGTAAATGGGAGCCACTGCATGTTCTTGAGCAGGAGATGAGTGTTAGAATATATTTCATACTCCTGGAGCCTGCGGGGGCTGCTTGCCTTGATCCCAAGAAGCTGTGAGTCACAGCTGTGGTGGGACCGGGGCCTAGGAAGACCACAGGACGGTGGGGCTGCTGCCTTCACCCCTGTAAACCCACCGAGCCTCGCTTGCACCCCTGGGGAGAGGACCCAGCTTTTCTCATCACGGAAACTGAGCACAGAGAGAGAGAGAAGCCGTCACACCACTCAGGCGAGATAGAATTCTGAATGAGGCCCTGGTTGGCTGCCCCCACCCCGCTGAGAAAGAGGGGAGGCCAGGTCAGGGCTGGATGGGTGTCACCAGCAACCCAGGTTCTAATTTTGTGAGTCTAAAGGCACCTTTAAAATGCATAGAGAGGTGAACAAAACTCATCTGTCATGGTTTTCAGAGTGAGAGGGATCCATCCATCCACCACAAATATATATATGTGTGTATGTGTGTATATATATATATATATAATTTTTTCTTTCCCAAAATTAAGTATCGATTCTCAGTGATTGTAAACAGGTCATAAGAATGCTCTCAGGCATCCCACCCTCTGGTTTCAACCATGCAGATATGACTCTGAGATGACATTCCTCTTGTGGTTCTTGTTTGTCATTGCTGGTGTCTGTGTGTGTGTGGTGTAGTGGGTTGGTGAGAAGCACAAGATCTAGAAAGGTGGGGATAAAAGGGAATCATTCTGTCTGCCCAAGCTACTGTGGGCACTGAATGCAGGTGTTTGTTGTGGGTCTTGCAAGCCGGTGGATGGAAAATGAGCTCCATCATGCCTGCAGTGGGCAGTGGAAGGTCCCCCGCTTTGCATGCTCCCGGCCCCCACCCCACCTCCAGGCTGCAAGCTTATCCCTGGCTGGGGAGGCTTGTTGATAACCCAACTCCCTGGCGAGCACCAAGTCCGTGAGCAGCTGAGAGATATGTTTATTTCCTTTTAATGTTGTTCAGAGTTCAATTTACCCAGTGGCATACTAGTAAATAAATAAGAAAACCAAACCTTTGACAGGGGAAAATATGGAGTTTTCCTCCTACATTCCTGAGTAATATCTCAAAACTTTTGTGACTCACGAGGGCCTTCAGTGTTTGGCTAAAAGCAGGGGAAAAAAAGAAAAAGAAAACCGTCTCATTTCTTATATATTTGTCAACAGCTTTACAGCCAGTGGAGAATATTCTGTATAATGTGGCCCCATGCACCATCTGAGCTGACTCCAGGTTTTCTGGGTTCTGTGGCTGTGTCTGAAGCTAAGGATGTGTAACCTGTATAATTGCATCTCTGTAAGGAGGGCCGTTTTCTACTTTCCAGAACACATTACCCACCCAAATCTCCTGACACTCATCTCCCAGGCCTCCAAGATCTGGCTGTTGGGGGTGGGGAGTTATTGCACAAAAATCATTCAAAGGCTCCAGCTTAGAACATAGAGGCAGTGAGAAAAGAAAAAGAAAAAAAAAAAAAAGGCAAATGAGGGAGAAGCTGTTACAGATGAATGAGGCAGTAGGAGGTGAGACCAGGGAGGTGAGAATGACAACTCTGCATTCTGTTACGTGTTTACCTGGAAGACTCTGAGACCCTACTGTGCCAGGCATTCGGCAAGGCACAAGGGGAGAAGGCGACAGAAACAGCGACAATCCACTCATGGCAACGGTAATGGTAACGGGGCTGTTTACTGAGCATTTGCTCAGTCCTGTGTGAGCATATTATCTCAGGGTTGAGTGGCCAACCCAAGCTGCTTGTTCTCAGGGCATTTACCACCTGGTGGGGGTGGGGGGAGTGGGGAGCGGGGTCAGCTGACTACTGAAAATCCAAGGAGAACCCTGGTCTTGAAGGATAGTTGGGAAAACCCCCAAATGAGGAATTTTTTGCAAATTTTGAAATGTGGGGCTTTGGTTGATGTTAGAAGCCTTAGCCCTATCAATTTGAAGGACTAAGGGCTGAGGTTACCACGATCCTGGCAGTTTAGGTTTCCATGGGAGAGCTTGCCAAATTTAGCACAGATGGGATGGGCAGAGAGGGGTGAGGGAGGTGGGGGCTGGTGAGGGAGAGGAGGGGATGTTCAGGGCACAGAGAAAGGCAGGGGGCAGAATTACTAGGGCGTGAGGTGAATAAGGCTGCAACAAGCAGATGAAGGCTGAGGGACTTGGAATTCCCCAGCCCAGGGCACTGAGGTGAGAAGGAGGGAGATGGGGACTGTTGGCTGGCTGGCTGGGAGCTGGGATGAGTGGTAACAGGTCTTCTGCATCCTGAAAGGAATCAATGGAGGCAACTGAGAGTGAAATTACTCCTTCAGTTTCAGGACAAAGTTTGAAGACGTGCCTCCCAAGGAGGGAGAGGGGAAAGAGTGGCTGTGAGTGGCGGGGAAATGGCTGTTCTCAGTGGGTTCCCCTGTCTCGGGCGTGGGCGGAAGATCATCACTGAAGGGAGATGCTGGGAGCTGTCCAGTCTCCAGTTCTGAAATGGATTCCTGGAACTACCATTTTTTTAGTCACAGGAGCTGACAGCCTTGGATTCTCAAAGTGCATAGACCAGCAACTACACCTGGAGAGGGGCTAGCAGTGCACATTCCCAGGCTCTACTCCAGAGTGAATGCATCAGAATCAGTGGTGGGAGACTGCGCACAGTAGCAACCTGTTTTAAACAAGGGCTAGAAAAAATAAATAAATAAATAAACACGGGCTCGGGGGTTTCTGATGCCACTCAACTTGGAAAACCACTGCTCTAACCAGTAGCTTTTCCTGTTCCCAATCCCAGACCCCCAGTCCATACCTCTAGGGACAAATCCTGTATGCAGCTCTACCATGCCACTTGCCACCCTGCCTTTAAAGCATGTCTGTGCTCATTTTGTCTCCAGCTGAACTCCATGAGGGGAGGGTAATGTCCTGCTTAACTCTGAACCACCAGTGCCTGGCACACAGTAGGTGTGCAGTAAATGTTGTCAGTGAATTTATGGAAGGATGGATGGATGAATTCCGGAAAAGCAGCTACTGTGACCTTTTAAAGTCTAAATAAGATTGTGGGGACTTCTCTGGTGGTCCAGCAGTTAAGATTCTGCACTTCCACTCTAGGGGCCATGGGCTTGGTCCCTGGTTGGTGAACTAAGATTTCACATACTGTATGCCGCAGCCAGAAAAAATATATAGATAAATAAGCTTGTGTCACTTTCTTGCTTAAAATCTTCTAGGGGCTGCCAGTGCATTTAGGATGAAGTCTAACTTCTTTCCCTGGCCCACAAGGCCTGTTGGTCTGGACCTGTGGCCTTGCCTCTCTGATTTATCCTGCCATCCCCCTCAGCCACTATCGCATTCCTCCAAATACCCCAAGCTCATTCCTGTCTCAAAGACTTTTTAAGGCTGTGCCCTCAACCTGAAGTGCGGGTGCCCAGACGGTCACACAATGGGCTGTCTCTCATTTCTCAAGCCTGGCTCGGATGACACCTTCTCAGAGAGGCCTTCCCTGACTGCTCCTCTAAAGCATCACCTCCCTCCTCATTCCTTTACTTTGTTGGTTGGTTGTTTTATTGGTTGGTTTTTCTCTTTATAGCGCTAGAACAGATTTCAAAGATGTATGGGGAAGGATTTGTCTCTATCATTTCCAAACTTCCCTCCATATAAAAGAGGATCATTCTTTATATAGACAGTTGACATTGCATCAATTTCAAAAACTTTCTATATTTATTTAGATTTACATTAAAATCACTGTGTGTACTTAGCAAACCCAGCTTCAAGGCCAGTTCCCTTCTAACTATCTTGCTGCCTCTAAATCCCTTTAGATGGGGTTTCTGAAACAGCCATGGACCAAGCCCTTTTAATCCCACCATGGTAAGAGTTGTGGACTTAGGGTAAGATGAGCCCTGTAACTTGAGGTGTTCCATTGAGCTAGAAGAAAAGTGGGCCACCCAAAGAAAACATGGAGACTATGGGTGAAAACTTCAGCACATTCAGAGAAATGAGGGAAAGATGCATTCTTTGGGACTAGGGTACAAGTTTCGCTATGGTTAGTCAGACAAGGCTTCTTGTGTAACTGAATATTTGGGTTGCATGTGAAAGATTTTAAAGGGATGAAGACGACTAAGATAACCATGATAATATTCTGTTTAACGCTTGACTCCATGCCAAGCACTGTTCTAAAAACCCATATTCACTACTCTTTACAAGAACCCTATGAGGAGGGTGCTATTTTCACCCCCTCCCATTTTACAGATGTGGAAACTGAGGTACCGAAAGGTGATGTCATCTCTTCAAGGTACCCAGCTAATAAGAGGTGGATCAAGGAAATCCAGTTTGTGTCTCAGCCATCACACTCTCCTGTCTCTCCATTAAAGACGTCAGCAGCCCTTCAGGTTTCTCTACAGCTTCTCAAGCCTGTCCTCATACTCTAGCTGGTTCTGAGGGCCTATGAGGTAGCCAGGGCAGGCGTTTCATCTCCAGTTTTGAGGTGAGGATGCTGAAGTCGGTGAGGTTAAGCAAACCACCCCAGGCCCCACCAAAAAGAAGAGGCATAAGCGGGACCACAGCCAGCAAGCCCAGCCCGGGGAAGAGAGGGCATTTGGGAAATGACATTGAGAGCCAGCAGGCAGGGAACGGTCTTGCTTCTTTCCCCAGCCCACCCTCTTCCAGCCGTAAGATATATATAGCACCAACAGAGAAATGAATCGTGTGTTTGCAGCCCCTTCTGCAGATCCATCACGGAGCAGCGTTCGGTGCAGATTTTGCAAACAGCTTGAGATTACTGAATTAATTAGAATAAAATTAATCAAAACACCCACCACAAAGGAACCTGAGCGTGTGGAGTGTGACTTGGGTGAGAGAGGAGGCGCAGCAAAGAGATGACACCAGGGGCTGGACTGGCTGTTCGCCCAGAGCCCACTGGGGCAGGCAAGGAGCTGCTAGGTGGGGTGCTGACTCCTGCTGGCACTCTGCCAGGCCCCTCAGCCCCCACTTCTGCACTCTGGGTCTCAAAAAGGAGAAGACTCTGCCCCTTATGTTCGAGGTGATAAATGAGAAGGAGGTGAGCAGGCAGGGATAAAGCAACTGATTACAAGTCAGAATACCTGGGGTCTCTGAGCATTATTATCCCAGTTTACCAGGACGGATGATTTCGACTTTACTCATCTCTTTCAGCCCTTGCTGTTCAGTCGCTCAGTCGTGTCTGACTCTTTGCGACCCCATGGACTGCAGCATGCCAGGCTTCCCTGTCTTCCACTATTTCCTGGAGTTTGCTCAAACTCATGTCCATTGAGTCAGTGACGTCATCCAACCATTTCTTCCTCTGTTGTCCCCTTCTCCTCCTGCCTTCAATCTCTCCCAGCATCAGGGTCTTTTCCAATGAGTCGGCTCTTCACATCAGGTGCCCAAAGTATTGGAGCTTTAACTCTTGTAAGTTGTATAAAATAGATGAAAGAGCTATAAAATAGAGCTTGCATCCTCAGCCAGACTGAGTTTAAAGCTAAACTCTCCTACCTACTAGCTGTGACCTCAAGCACTTACTGGCTGCATAATCTCACTGAGCCTTAGTTTCCCCATCTGTCAAATGGGGATAAAAAATAGTGCCTCCCTTATGGGGCCCATTATACAGTAAGTACCATGAAAGTGCAAGCTATTCTTAGATCTATCCACTCAAAAGGCTCTGTTCATCTTCCTTCAACTTGGCTTCACATTTCCTCTATCTTCCTGCTGCCATTGTCTCAGTCAGGCCTTCATCACTCCATTCATTCATTCATTCCATAAGCATCTGTGGAGCTCCCAGTATGTGGGTGACACTGGACCAGAGCCAGCCACTGCCTTGGGGCACTTCTCACCTAGCAAAGGGGGTGTGGATGCACCTGCTCAAATTCCCCGGGGATCAGGGAATGCTTCACAGAGAACTTTCAAGCCTAGGAAGGGCATTCCAGCCAGAGGAACAACACGTGCCAAGCATTGCCACCAGGCCCAGTGTCCTAAAACACAAATTTGATAGGAATCATGTCCTGGTTCATAACCTATAATCAGCCCTGTTCACTCACTTCAGTTCACGCCATAGTGCATGTAAACCCTCTGCTTGGGTTTCAAGCTTCTTGCAAATCCACTTCCACTTACCCTCAAGCTTTTTGACTCCTAGCACCCCGCTTCAGCTGGGGACTGTAAGATGAAAGGGTTATTGTGGAACCTATGGTTATGTGTATGCAGCAGGTGCTTAATAGATGAGCCCACCTCTCCTCCCACCGCCACACTAAGTTGCATGGTCAGCTTCTCTTTGTTTAACTGTGTGAAGGAGGCAGCACTGTGTAGGGCTCAGAGCGCCGAGCCCCAGGCTGGGGGTCAGGAGAGCAATTTCTAGTCCTGGTCTTTTTTTTTTTAATTTATTTTTCACACCTCGCAGCATGTGGGATCTTAGCAGGGATCCCGTGCCTCCCTGCAGGTGGAAGCATAGAATCTTAACCATTGGACTGCCAGGGAAGTCCCTGAAAAACAGTTTTGTAATCCTTTCTAGCTCTGACCTTTTCTCTGGCTACTGGAGAATATGTCTCACACCTCACGGGGACTTGGCTGTTGCCCCGCCCCCACAGTGCCTCGGCCTCCTACGCGGCGTTAGTGGTAAAGAATCCGTCTGCTAAAACAGGAGATGCAAGAGATGTGGATTTGATCCCTGGGTCAGGAAGATCCCCCTGGAGAAGGAAATGGTAACCCGCTCCTGTATTCTTTCCTGGGAAATCTCATGGACAGAGGAATCTGATGGGCTACAGTCCATGGGGTCACAAAGAGCTGGACACGACTAAGCACCACAGTGCCTAGAAAAGTTGGTGTCACATGATAGGCTGTAAACAGGGAGTCTCTAAGAGCCTCCTGAGAGCAGCTACAGCCCAGACTTTGGAGGCACACTGAGAAATTTCGAATCTGACTCTGCCACTTACTGGCTGTGTGGTACTGGGAAAGCTTCTCAGTCTCTCTGAGCTCCAACACTTGGTTCATCTGAATGAATGGTGGTTGTAAGAGTAACCACCTCAAACTGTTACTGGGAGGGTTAAATAAGATAACAAATGTAAAGCACTTAGCCTAGAGCTTGGCAGGTAATACTGCTCAAAGTTGTTTGTTTTTTTTTTTGGGGGGGGGGGTGTGATCTTGGGCAAAACTGAATCTCTCTCAATTTTCTCATCAGACAAGGATAATAATGCCACCCTCCCTAAGCTGTCATGAGGGCAGAGTCAGCAATGTCTGTCCATACACCCTTGGCACAGTTAGCCCTCTACAGGGCACAAAACTGGTGGGAGTTTAAGTGACTGGAGGTCAGCTGGGCAACATCTTTCAAAATTACAATTATATATATGTACCTCTCGTCCCTGCAATCCCACATCTAGCTATTTTTCCTATAGATATACTTCCAAGTGTGCAAATAAACACAGGTACGAGGTTTGTATTAGCAAATGATCAAGGATAACTCAAAATAACCATCCAGTGGGGACTGGTTAAATCAGTTATGAGACACAAATGCTTATGGAATACTAGACAACTGTAAAAAGGAATGAGGAAGTTCTTCACATACGCTATAGAAGAATCTCCAAGATAAATTGTTTTGGAGGAAAAAAGAACAGTGTGCTGTAACACCTACATATGTGTGCTTGTCTATCCGTAGAACATCTCTGGAAAGATCCACAGTAAATCAGCAACAGCGGCTGTTGTCTCCAGGAAGGGAAAGAAGGGTGCAGAGAAGGAAGGAAGGCTTTTGTGAATGTGGAGCCATATGCCTATAAAAGCCGTTGGTAAGTGGAAAGCCTGACTCGGGACAGCAGGAACCATAATGAGCCCAAGTCTGAAGTGAGGTCCTCTGCTGGGGGTGCCTGTGAGGCTTGGCTCCCTCTGTCTCAGGCATATGGCCCATTGCTCTTGCTGGCAGTGCACACTTCCAGAGGCCAAGACAGGGGCTTGGTTGGAGGCCCAGAAGGGTGGTGCCTCCTTGGGACTGGCAATGTTTGAATACCACCCTGGCACCTTGGGAGGCCACTTTCCTCCAAGGGTCCCCACATGTTGGCACTTAAACTGAGGCAGTGGTACCAAGAGCCTGATTGCTCTGCCCAGGACTGCACCACCCCAGGGCTCTGTGGGCGTCCCTGTGATTGGAAAAGAGTCCTTGGGTGGCCTCTCAGGTCTGCCAGGGAGACAGTTTCACAGACGGCCTGGTTCTGCACCCCTTTCCCTTCCTGGAGTGTAGGAGCTGCCGCCCTGGCTCTGAAGGAATGAGGTGTCCACTGTGAAACAGGATTCAGCTCCTCAGAGGGAGAGGAGGGAGGCGGGTGGAGGTGTACAAGCCAATGGAGTCAACTTGGGTTGAACGCCTGGGTTCAATTCCCAGCTGGGCCACGTGCCTACTGTGTGATCTTGGGCAGGGCACTAAAGGGCACTAAGCCTCCGTAGGCCTCAGTTTCCATGTGACATGGAATGACCACGCTGACTTCACAAGCTTGTTGCAACGAGCGAAGGTCCTGTCTTTGAGGTGCACTAGCACAGAGTAACAGCTGAGGCCAGGATTTGAGTGCAGAGTTGCTTATTTGGTGGGTGATCTTGAGAAGCACTGGACAAGGGAGATAGAGAAGGCGGAAATCCAACAAAGGGTGCATTGAAGAGCAGTTACCACGCAGAGTCTGGGAGACTGTGTAGAATAAGCCTTGGTTATCTCAACGAGGGCCAAGCTCGCTGGGGTATGTAGACATAAACACCATAAGATCACCGGTTAAAGGTTTCTCTGGGCACTTAAACTGCGTGTACTTCTAGCCTCCCTGGAGCTCAGGGCACGAAGACTGGGAGGGGGTGAGTGGGTGGAGAAAGCTGTCAGACACAGGTGCTTGGAGCTGGAGCAAGTCCAAGTGCTACACATGGGACTAGTGAGTGTTGAGGGCATGTGGCAGGGGCACCAGTCTCTCTGTCACAAGGGGTTTAGCATGTCCTTGGCACTGTTCTAAGCACTCTTCAAATATGAACTCATTTAATTCTTAGTACAACCCAGTGGAGCCTGGTGTGCTGCAGTCCACGGGGGTCGCAAACAGTCAGACACAACTTAGTGACTGAACAACAACAACAACAATTCAGTGAAGTCGATGAAAACACCAAGGCACAGAAAGGTTAAGTAACTTGCTCAAGTTCCCCCAGCTAGAAGGGGGAGCCAAGATTTAAACTGAAGAGGTCTGGCTTATTAGGTCTAAAGGGACCTTGGGCTTCCTTGGTGGCTCAGACGGGAAAGAATCCGCCTGCAATGCAGGAGACCTGGATTCAATCCCTGGGTTGGGGAGATCCCCAGGAAGAGGCCATGGCAACCCACTCCAGTACTCTTGCCTGGAGAATCCCCATGGACAGAGGAGCCTGGTGGGCTGCAGTCCATGGGGTCGCAGAGTCGGACACGACTGACAACTAAGCACATACAGCATTTAAAGGGACCTTAGAGAGCACTTAGGTCAACCCCTTCCATTTTATGAATGAGAAAACCAGAGGGGAGAAGCAATTTGTCCAAAGTCACACAGCTAGCTGTGACCAGAACAGAAAATTGAACCCACCCCACCCCATGCCCCCCGGCCCCGGCCTCTGCCAACCACCACCTTCTCAACCTTAGCCCTTTCTCCTCTGGGCTGTCAGTCTCAGGTGGGGCCAGCGGCAGGTGAGAGGGGTGGTGGAAGTCGGCCTTCTGCAGAATACTGGGTGCTGCAGTGAGGAAGCCAGGGGGCCATTAATCGGCTGGTAAGGCGGGCATGGCAAAATCAGATTAGATCTTTAGGATGCATGCTTGGAATCTCAAAATCAGCAAAGGAATCAGAACCCAGAGGAGGCGTATGTCGCTTGTCCCTGCTTTTTAACCCCAGGCTGGCATCAAAGAGGAAAAGATGAGCTGGGCTCACTAGGGTGTGAAATTTCTTTTTTGTCTCCTGAGGTGGGGAGGGAGAGATGAGAAATTGCGATGAGCCCCGTGTGTAATTAAAGGCTCCAGAATTTCTTCAGGATTATGTTGCTCAAAGAGACAGAGGGGGGTATTGCTGGGCCATGGCCGATGTGCCTTTAGACAGACTAAGAGAGGTAAGGAAGCGTGGTGGGGTGTGTGTATGCGTGCTTGGACTGAGAGGAAATCATAGCGGACAAGTAAATTAACCCTTACAGCTTCACACTTTTCAGAGAAGTCAGAACAAGGACAAGCCGTCCTTGCCTGGAGACAGCCTTCTAGAATCTTCAACCTTGAGTTGCCAAACTGTCAGTGGGCTGCCATAGACACGACTGGCACAAGAAGGGTTACTATTTCCCAATTTGCCTAGGACTGTCCTAATTCAGGGCATCCCTGGTGGCTCAGACAGCAAACAATCTGCCTGCAGTGCAAGAGACCTGGGTTCAATCCCTGGGTTGGGAAGATCCTCTGGAGAAAGGAATGGCTACCCACTCCAGTATTCTTGCCTGGAGAATTCCATGGGCCAAATCCTGGGAACCATCTCAGTTCCGGACAGATCACAATGGTTGGTCACCCCAGGCATATAGCCCTTCTATTCCCACCCCTGGTAAGACTGGGCTTGTGGGGCCTGGAGAAGGGTAGGGTCATGGACAAGTGCCAGCAACCCAGCCAGGTGTCCAAATCTGCTTCCAACTTCTGTCTTTGGAATCAAAGACTGCTCCCTCAAATCAGGTCACACTCCTCTCAAGGGCCCTTCCTGCTCTGGGAAGGGGGTCCCTGATTCTCTTGTGGGCCTGTTGAGCCTGGCTGGCCAGGCTGTGTGCCTGGGAAGGAGCCTGGTAAAGGGATACAGAGGATAGAGCCTGAGGCCAAGCTGCAAGCACAGTACAACCTGGAAAAGTGCCTTTCCCTCCCTGGGCTCTGTTTCAGATGAAGAAGTTAGACTGGAAGTCTCTTTTTCTTTTTCTTTTCTTTCTTTCTTTTTTTTGGGGGGGGGGGGAGATTTATATTGAAATTGTGAAAGTAATGCAATCATTTTTGAAAAAAATCGAATAAAACAAAAATTTCAAAGTGAGAGGTTAAAGTCCCTTTCTCCTCCTTATCCCATGGGACAGCCATTAACAGTCTCTTTTTCTTCTCAGACATTTTCTCTGCATAGGCAAGCCTGTGAGTATATATAGCCTTTATTTAAAATGTAACACAAATGAGATATTTCGCTATATGCTATTCTGCAACTTGCTTTTTCTATTGAACAATATATCCTGGACATCTTTCCTCACACACAAATCTCCTTCTTTCTTGCTGGGCTGTAGAACCTTCTGCTGTCAGAATGCCCCATGGCTTGTTTAATCAGAACCGCTGGTTTCTAGGGCCCTCCTGGCTTCCAAGTTCACAGCCCAGGCAAGAGAAACAACCAGGGAGGCGGGATGGGGTTGGGGACGATCAGCAGAGTGTCAGTTCCAGAAAGCTTGCCATCTGTCACATCTCTTCACTGGGAGATGAAAATGATTCTGAGAGGGGTGAGGAAGACTTCTGGGTGCCGAGAGAAAGGCGTGGGGTGGAGAGCTCCTGAACACAGAAAACAGCCCCTCCAACACGGAGCTGGGGCCACAGACACAAGGCTCTCGGCTAATGGAATGTGACAGAGCTGCAGGGCCCGATAAGTTTTTCCATTTCTTTGTCTTTCCTGAGAGAAGCTCATTATTATCACCTTCCAGGTCACCGGGAGCCGAGCTCAGAGGGACACCACGGCTCCGCGCGCTTCCAACTGGCTCCCATCAAGAAGTTAGAAGGGAGCCTGCAAATGCATTTCCTGTTATCATCTCTCTAGCCCAGAAAGACTTTCCCTGACGGGGCTGGGGGAGGAGGGCAGGCGGGAGGCAGGCCCCTCGGGAGGACCTGGGCAGGAATATTAATGCCGGACCGACTCCCTAGCGCCGCGAGGAGGCCGACGGCGGCCCCGCAGGTCCTGGGAGGGTCTGGTTGCTACGCAGCCCGCCGGAGGGACCGATCCGATGGCTCGCGGCAGGGGCACTCCGAGTCTAATGAAAAATGATTCGGAGAGGGGTGAGGAGGACAAGGAACATCTCCTTGTTCTGGGCTGGACACCCCCAACCCACTGCCGGGGCCTTGCTCGACCACCCGGGAGAGGATGGGCTCAGGGCACGGACACCCAGCCGGCCGTCCAAGGCGCGATCGGCGACATCGCTTTATTCTTGGCGGTTGCATCCTTCTCGCTGGGTCTAGATAGATAATACAATCTCTCTGCCCACACCCCATTTGCTAGGAGACAGCCTGGGCTTCTGAATTTTTTATGGCCTCACTTAGCTTGGAGGAAATCCAGAGGTCAAAGCCGGAGCAGACGCTCCAGTCACCTTGGCTGTCCGGGCGCGCAGCCTTGCCGAAACGGGCTCACCCACGGGGCCCTAAATTACGGCGATTACACTGCAATTCGCGGCGCGATATTACTTTGATACACTACCTGCTGCAGCCGGCGCTGGGAGGCGTGCATTATTTACCAGGGAGGTTGCCCGCGCCGCGCACCAGAGCCGCCAGCGCTCCGCGGGGTCTTTCCCGTCCCCGCAGCCCCGCCCCCGCTCGCCTGGTGCGGGGTCTGGGGTGGGGAGCGGAGTGGAGGAGCAACCCTGGCTCCGCGTGACCCTTTCCTGACCGCAGTACAGGCCAAGAGAGGGACCAGTGGCAGCTGGCGATGAGGTTGGGGGTGGGTGGGTGAGGAGAAGTGCCCAGCCTGCGGCTTCTCGTGCTCCGAAAGAAAGAAACCTTTGGTCCCTCTTAGCCGTCCTAGGAGAGCCCTTCTCCGGAGCGTCCAGGGAACCCCAGCGGAGGGCTCGCCCAGAACGCGCAGCTGGCTCCCCGAGGCTGGCTAACTGCAGCGGCCGCATTAACCCTCCTCGGCCAGACTCAGCGATCCGGCTGTGCCCGCCAGTGTCGGGGACGCAGGGATAGAGGCTTCGCCCCTTCCTAGGTCCCTGGAAGCTGAGTCGGCTGCAGCCCAGGCAGGTTTTCATCCTCGCTGAGCGCTGGGGTTGGCGGGGGGAGGGACCGGGTCGGGCAGGCGGCCTCCTTCCGGCTCCCCCGCATTATGGCTAGGCATCAGCATCTAGATTGCAGGTTTCTTCTGCTTGTATCCAAAGCGGTCCTTAAGGGAGATGGATTTCTGATTGAAATCCAGTCAATTGGCGCCGAGGCTGGCAGGGCGCAGCGTGAGCGTTCTTCTGGGGAAATTGCCCTGGGTCGGGGATGTGCTTGTTGGCGGGGAGAAGACAGGAGCCGGGAGCCCTGCTCATAGCCCTGCTCTGGAGCCTGTGAACAAGCTCCGGTTGGTTGGCATCTGTGCAAGTCCCCTACAGAGAATCTGCGCTGCCTTTCCAGCTCCTTGGGATTGATGGAGCCGGAAGTCTTCCGTGGGAACCCCCAGAGGTCAGTGCATCCGGTCTCTGGCACCCAGTGTGTAGTTAATGAACCCGAGGAGGGGACCAGAGGCGGTTCACTGGAGGTATCTGTTCTGTGGGGTGAAGGAGGATAGTCTGCGTGAGTCCTGGTGGTTGATCTATCCAGTTGTGGATAAGTGCTAACATCCTAGTTCCTGCTCTCTAGGATTTAGGAAAGATAATTGTTCCCTGTAGGACATGCCCAGTTTAGGACATACCTGGTGGAGGGTGGGGAGCTTCCCCCTGCCCTTCGAAGAGTGCCTGGGGTGCTTGTTATCTGCTTCCCCTCCTGGATGGTGACCCCCACTTCCACCCTGGCCTTCCTTTCCCATCAGGGAGCCCTGGAAAGGCATCTCTGACCCCCACATCTCTCCCCAGCATCCGGAAAGTCCTTAATGTCCATGCTTTCGACTCCAGATTAAACCTCTCCCTCTTACAGAGCCTGACTTTAAATGAGAATTCTCCTGGGTAGGGGAATATACTTTGAATCTCCACTGTCTTCCAGTGGAGGAGTTCACCGGCCCTTCAGGAGCAGCTGGAGGAACTGGATGTGGAGGGGCTCCTGGGAGGAAGCCTGCAGGCTTGGAAAGGTGAAGGGTGACCGGTGCCCATACTCCACAGTTGCTTGGGAGAGAAGGTGGCTGTGAGAGGAAATGTGAAGACTGGCGTAGATTCCAGAAATGTCAGGAGCTCATTCTGTCTGCTCTTCCCGGGCCAGCAGAGAACATGTAATACATACTGTCTCTGTCCACTTTGGGGCCTGAGATGAACATATATTTAAAAGGAATCCCAGCTACTGCAGGAGCAGGTGGTGCTGTGGGGGCAGCTGAGAGTAGGAGAAAGGGCACTGGCTTTAGAGCTCTAGGGCTTTGCCGCAGCCCTGCCCCTGTCTAGCTTTGTGACTGTGGGCAAGCCAATCCCTGCCCTGATGCTGGTTCCCTGGTGAAGAGTGAGTGGGTCCCGGGGAGCGCTGGATGAGTCGAGGCCTCGGTGCCCCTGCAGGTGAGGATAGAACACTATCCTGGTTGGCAAGGAAGACGTATTTTTCTACTTATCTGTTAGCCGGTCAGTTCCGGGCAGTCTTGCAAGACTACAACAGCCACCCCTGTGTTCATCCTTCTCTGTTGCATTTGATTGCCTGATTAATGTGTTGAGTGGCTTCTTTGGTTGGAGCTGGTCCCTGTGTCCTCCAGCTTCCCTGGTGGCTCAGACTGTAATGCAGCAGACCTGGGTTCGATCCCTGGCTTGGGAAGATCCCCTGGAGGAGGAAATTGCAACCCATTCCAGTACTCTTGCTTGGAAAATCCCATGGACGAAGGAGCCTGGTGGGCTACAATCCATGGAGTCGAAAAGAGTCGGACACGACTGAGTGACTTCACTTCACTTCACTTCACTTCCCTGTGTCCTCCTGCTCATCTCCTTTGGCCCCTCCCTGAGGTTATCAGGAGGAGCCCTGCTGCAGGGTTGGGGGTGGTGAGACTAGAACCTCCACCATCACTGACTGCCTCTTGGGCTTGGAAAGAATCTTAAAGGCCCCCTGGCCCAGCAGCCACCTGGTGCTTCGGGCCCCTCCTCAGAAGCTTCACTATAGGAGGCTCACTATTTCTTGCTGATTCACTCTTAGAAAGGTCATCCTTTTCTGGAACCAAAGTCCAGTCCTCTGAGTCACCTCCCATTAATTCTTGCTCTTCTTCTTGGGAATGCACACAGAAGGAGTGGATTCTACAGGATTCACAGGACAGCCCCTCTGATAGTTCAGGGCACTATCTTGTCCATACCACACCCTGTATTCTCAGGGTTAAACCTGCCTGGCCCCCTCACACTGGAACTTCCGAGTCCCTTCACATTCTTAGCTCTGACTAGAGCTGATGGCACTTCCAGCCTGGTGACAGAGCCCCTGGTCTTCAGGGAGCTTCCAGTCTGGGAGACAGTCTTCCTACAACCCCAAGAATGAATAACAGATTTGCACAGATATTTGGGGCTGTTGGATTTCCAACTGGTGTGGCTGTTGGTCTAGAAACTTCCTCAGAGGTGAATGGGTTTAGTCATTGGCCAGGGAGAAGAATTTTCCAATTCCCTCTGAAAAACTGTTCTGCCTTTCTCCAAATGCTCCCACTGTCCCCTGGGAGGGATAAAGGAACTGGGAGAGAGAATGCTCTTCAATTCTCCCCTCCCTCATACAGCCATCATGGGTGGGGACCCCACTGCATTTGGTGCCACAAAGATTTGCGGTCAGTGAGCCTCGAACTTTGGAGAAACCTCCTTAGCATCTGAGATGCCAGTGTTCCACTATTTCTCCTGATTCCTAGAAGATGTTCCTGGAGGGGCTGGTCTGCCCCAGCACGGAGTGGGCCCTCTGTGTTGACTCCTCCTCCACCTGCCTGCAGCTCTTAATTTATTATTAACTCTGGAACTGACTTTGAAATTATGGGGGAGCATGTTGTTTCTTTCCTTGGCATCTCTTATGGTCCCCGAGGGGAGGCGAGCTGAGAGCGCCAGATACACAAATATGCTGTGAAAACCCTGTGGATTTGCAGTTCTAGCAAGGGGAAGGAAATTAGCTGTAATAAGCCGCTGCCGCCTCACTCAAAAGCTGCCACCGCAGACCCTCAGAGGGGCTCCTGGCCCCCTTCCTCTGTTCCCTTCACTTCCCAGCCACCTATCTGGAGACCTCGGTCTTCAGGTTCTCCCTGCAGCACAGCAGCTTCCCCCCAGCCCAGTCCCGTGACATCACTGATGAGGATTATCAATATCCCCGGGGCCTGTGGGGAGAAGGAGGCGAGGCCACAGGCACACAAAGAAAACAGTCCCTGGCCTCTCCCTGAGCGATTAGCTTGAATGGTGGTAGGACAAGCAGGTAGAAGTCAATTTTCATTCTCCTAGAATTACTGGAAGGGAGAGGGCTATTTGGAAGTTTCTGAGAAGTGAAAGGGATTCATTGGCTCCCAAATAAAAGGATCAGTAGGTGTCTGGCCTTTCCTTTTTCCTCTCCAAAGTAGAACCAAAGGCTAAAACTCATAAGTGACTACCCCGCAGTGGCAGCTTCACTTAGGCAGAAAATAGACCCCAACTGTGGCTGGAATGATGGAGGGAGCTGGTTCTAGCCCTCGGCTGGCTAACCAGTTGGCCCACCGTGATCTGGACTCTGCCTTCCTCTCTGGCTTGTGGTGCAAAGAACAGGACTGAGTCATGTGGCAGATGTTATGTTCATGGCATTGAGCAGGTTAGGTTCGCCTGCTAATTTGCTGTGTGACTGCTGATGAGTCACCTGACCTCTCTGGGCTTTTCTTTTTTCATGCGTAAAAGAAGAACATTGGTGAGATGAGCATGGCATTCCTGGGACGCAGAAGTAATCACAGTGGATCACACTGCGACTCAAACATACTTTCTGCTGGGCCCACCAGCCAAAGTGCTGTCTGCTGAAGCCTCACACTGATCCTGTAAAAGGAGAATTTTACATCCAATGGGACAGTCATGATTTTTCACTGCTAACTACTATCTTTGTGATTTAAAACCTTGTCAATAAAATTTGATTCCTAGCAATATTGTTGTATCTTTTTACTTCAACATTTACTAAGATTTTTTTCCCCCTCTTGGAGATACAGCCAGAGGTAATGGTGAAGAGTGTAGCTCAGGATACTGACTACTTACTTGACTATGAACCTTGGCTCTGTCACTTACCAGCTATGAGACTTTCAGCATGTTCCTAACCACTCTGCGCTTCAGTTTCTTCATCTATAAGGAGGAGAACACGATATATCATAAGTTTGTGATCTGAAGGGCTTAGAACAGTGTCTGGAGCATGATAAAGGCATATTCAATAAATATTGGGGATTATAATTGCAATGCAGTGTGCCTTTAAACATTTCTCAGGAAAGGTGTGCTCTTTGTTTTCATTATTCTGGGTTCTGAATCTTTGCTATAGTGATCAGTTAGAAACACAACTTCTAAAATCCCGAGGGGAACTGATCCTTAAGGTATGATTCCAGCTAGAGTGTTGGGGGGTGGGGTGCGTGTTCCCAGTTAATAGAATATTCTGGTTAACTGAGGGGAGCTATTCCTTTTAGTTTCATTCCCTTTGTAGTTGAAAAATTTATCTGAAATGCACAAACCTCTTTCCTTGCTTTAGTCAGCAGGGTAATTAATAATCTGTTCTGTGGAGGCCTCGAGGTATTATTGGAAAGAGTCCTGGCGAGGCTGGGGGAAGGCTGGCAAGTCTGTTCTGCCTTCACCCCTGGTTTCAGCATTTGTAAAACTGGGGGGCAGGGGATGAGGCCTGGAGGGAGTCTGGGCTTTCCCTTCTCACAAGGAGATGTCAAGTGGGATGGGGTTCCAAGAGAACTTTGTAAACTCTAAAGCTCTGGGTACGCAAAAGTATGCCTCATTTTCTTCAGGCAGACTCTGCTCCCTGGGAACCCATTTCTAAGGCAAGAAGTCACCCCATCCAAGGCCTCTCCAGTGGAGGCCCAGGAGATGGCCTAAGGGTGCTGGGCCGGGGGCTTCACCTCAAGAAACAGGATGTTGTCTTGCTCCTTTTTTGTGTTCTTTTCTGATCTTGCTTTCTGCTCAGTCCCTTCAGTCGTGTCTCTTTGTGGCCCTATGGACTGTAGCCCACCAGGCTCCTCTGTCCATGGGATTCTCCAAACAAGAGTACTGGAGCGGGTTGCCATTCCCTCCTCCAAGGGATCTTCCCAACCCAGGGATCAAACCTGGGTCTCCTGTGCCTCCTACCTTGCAGGCGGGTTCTTTATCACCAAGCCACTGGGGAAGCCCAATCTTGCTTTTCCTAAGTTAAAATAAAAATCCAGTTAATGAACAATCTCGTCAACAGAGACTTTACAGGTTGGATGTATGTGTTAAAACATGAAATGCATGTATGTGGCATTCCCTCCGGGCCCAACCTTGACCAAGGTTTCCAGGGTTCATCCTTACGTCTGGCCAATATCACATGCTTTACTGATGTAGTTGTTCATTCATTGGACAAGAATTTATGGAGAACCAGTCGATGATGTTCTAGGTGCTGGGGAGATAGCCATGAATAAGACTGACAAGGTCTGTGCCCTTGTGGACCAAATATCCAGATGAGGAGAGACTGATAATACATAGAGAGATATAAGAAGGGGAAGTTTAGGTTGTGAAGAGTGCTGTGAGGTAGGTAAGTCATGCGGATGTGATGGGGGGTTACTTGGGGGCTAGGTCACTTCCTCAGGTCAGGACAAATTCTGAATGGGCAACTTATGTAACAGAGATTGTCCTAAATTCTCTCTTTAATAGAAACACACTACCATACATAAGAATGATGGTAGTTAACAATGGCTGAGCTCTTGCTGGTGCCACACCTCTTCTGAATGGGCTGCAAGAATCATCTAATCCCTCCAACAGCCCCATGAGGAGAGTATTGTCATCCTCTCTTTACGGATGAGGAGATTGAGGCACAGAGAGGTTAAGTAACTTTCCCAACATCACATAGCTAAGGAGTGAAACCAGCATTTGAGAGTACTAAGAATTGGACTGTGAAGAAGGCTGAGCACCAAAGAATTGATGCTTTTGAACTGTGGTGTTGGAGAAGACTCTTGAGAGTCCCTTGGACTGCAAGGAGATCCAACCAGTCCATTCTGAAGGAGATCAGCCCTGGGATCTCTTTGGAAGGANCCCCCGCGACGCGCCCCCGCGGCCGGGCAGGTCCTCCGGGAACCCCCTTCCGGCGTTCGGGCACTAGCCCCCCGCGCCCGAAGGCACCGGGGGGCGGGACGCTCGGGCCCGCGGGGCGCCGAGGAGGGCGCCGCCTCCCCGCCCAGCTCTACCTGGGTGGCCGGACTGCGAGCCGCCGGGGCCCCGGCGCCCCTCCCCGGGGCGGCACCGGGCTCCGAGCNACATGAGTCTGAGTGAACTCCGGGAGTTGGTGATGGACAGGGAGGCCTGGCGTGCTGCGATTCATGGGGTTGCAAAGAGTTGGACACGACTGAGTGACTGAACTGAACTGAATGGATTTATGAATATTGTTGCTCTTGGGGGGCTACAGTATAAGCATTTGAACTGTTACTGAATAGTTACACTCCATTAAGTATTCTTCATTCAATTTGACCCATTTTCAAAATGCATTTGGTAATTTGTAGGTTTTATTTCATTTTAGTGAAGAGGGCTTCTCTTGGGAATTAATTGGAAGGCTGGTGGTTCGGAGCGGTTTGTAGTTTCTAGAGTGGCAGAGAAATCATGAAGCTGTGGCATAGGAAAGCTTCAAAGGCTGCGGAGACCATCTGGCCCAGGTCACTTATCATGTAGACCAAGAAAGCGAGTCTGGAGAGATTATGACACATACACATCACACGCCGCACATACACAACACACCCCCCACACACACTTCAGGTCCTCCCTCCAGCCTCCCACATAATCTGAGGAGCATGTCAGATTCTATTAAGAGTAACCGAGTGCAGTGTTCAAACACAGTTTCAGTCCATTTATCCAGGGAAACACGGCTTTGGAGGCAGCAAACATGCCCATTTGTTACTATTTGCAAAGATGGTGTACACCAAATATGGGCTTTCTGTAAACAAATTAAAAAGTAATAAAGTGGCTCCATCTGCATACTAGAGTGCCGTGCTTCCATTTTAATGAAGCTTGCTCCCGCAAAGCCGTTTTGATGGTTTGTCAAACAAGCTGAAGCCCTTGGCTGAACATGGAGCTGTGCTCCTTCCTTCAGCCCTTCTTCCCTCCAGTGTGTCTGGGGTGCCTGGGATGCGGCGGCTGAGGAGCTGGGCCGGGGTCCTGGGCCGTCTGCTATGCTCAGGAGATCGGACAGGCGCCAACAACACTGTTCAATAGCAAGGTACGAGGTCACAAGACAGTCCACACAAGTCACACAAACAGTAACAGTAGTAATAATATTTCATCAGCATTTGCTGGATGTCAGGGGGCTGGAGATCTTCTGTCTTCTCCTCCCAATCCACCCTCTGCTCTGTGCCCTGGAGCCTCCCTCTGTGGACTGCATCACAGGGCTCCTTGTGAAGTGAACCCTGGTTGGCATTGCCCAATGCAAGGCACCACTAGGTGATGGGGAAGGGAGTGGGGTTGAGGTAGGTATCTCAGGGTGCAGGGGATGCTGCCTCAGTACCCACGGCACCTGTCTCAGCCCCTCTCCTATAGCAGAGTTCTACCTCTGGGCTCTTGCTTCCTCTCTGTGCCCCTCTAGGCCGATGGGTCCTAAGAGTGCCCCAGTGTTTCTAGCCCTGGGGTTCTCTACACTCCCTCCTTTCTTACTGCCTTCCTTAACTCTACCCACCTCTCTGCAAACACCCCCTTTGGTAAACTCTCCTCAGTGGTTTGAATAAACTATCTGTTTCCTGCCAAGACCCAGATGAACACAAACCGCCTGAATTAAGCCTTTATAGACAGACACTCCATCCTCCCAGAACAGCTCTGTGAGGTAGAGGCTGTCATTAGTCCCATTTACAGATGAGGAAACTGTGGTTCAACTTGCCCAAGGCCAAAAAGCTGGCAGAATTTGAATCCAGACTATCCATCAACAGAGATAAAAACTTAATCATCACCTCACCTGCTGCAGAGGAAGACTGACACCAGTCCTGTGTACCTTTGGGCACCTCCAGAAAGGGGACTGGCCCACCTGTCATTAAATCTTTTATTTACAAACATTTATGGAGCACCTGAGCACCAAAGAATTGATGCTTTTGAACCGTGGTGCTGGAGAAGTCTTTTGAGAGTCCCCTGGACTGCAACGACATCAAACCAGTCCATCCTAAAGGAAATCAACCGTGAATATCCATTGGAAGGACTGATGCTGAAGTTGAAGCTCCAGTACTTTGGCCACCTGATGTGAAGAGCCGACTCAGTGGAAAAGACCCTGATGCTGGGAAAGATTGAAGGCAGGAGGAGAAGGGGACGACAGAGGATGAGATGGTTGGATGGCATCACTGACTCAATGGACATGAGTTTGAGCAAACTCTGGGAGATGGTAAAGGACAGGGAAGCCTGGTGTGTTGCAGCACATGAGGTCGCAAAGAGTCGGACATGACTTAGTGACTGAGCAACAACATGGAGCACCTGCTATGTGCCAGGCCCAGCTCTGGGCACCAGGATTTAGTGTCCAGCTCATCTTTTCTATGGAGGAGACCACAGCCTGCTCCCTTGGTTTTCAACCACAGCAGCATATCAGCACCACCTGGGGAGTTAAATGGAATCAATACCCTGCCACCCCACCCACAGCCAATTAAATCAGAATTTCTTGGTGGTGGAGCCAAGGCTTTAGTGTTTTAGAAAACTCACTAGTGAGTCTACTAGAGGACCAGACCCAAGGGCACACTTGAGTGCTACAGTGGGTCAGAGCAGGTTGGGAGAATTTGTAGCTGAGCTGGTTGGGAATGTGGAGAATTTGGAAAGATGGAAGCTGGTAGATGTGAGCCTTCTAGGCTGGGGAATAACTGGACGGCATGTTGGCAATTATTCATTCAATAAGCACTAGTTGAAACTCAATTTCAAGCAATCAGTGTAGTTCATATGCAGGGATGGACCTTCTGGCTCCCACAGCTTGGGAGCTTCCCTCTGGGGTTCGGGATAAGGCTGGGCGGTGGAGACCCATCCACGCTCCTCTGTGCTCTTGAAGCCAGAGACAAGCCTGTGAAAGCTGCTGCCTGAGCCTGAGGCCAGACCTGGAAAGAGGCTGTGGCCTGGACAGAACCTCCTTCAGACTCCACCACCCAAACACCTACTCTGGATCTCAACAGGTCTTTCCACTGCTTACCAGGACTTTAATTCTCTATCTTGCTGTCCACCCACTCAGACAGGATGAAGGGAAATTTTTGAAGTGGAACAGCCAGCATTCCCTCCCTAGACCAGCCATGAAGCCTAAGTCTTGTTCCAGGAGAGAAGTCAGGTGACACCCAAGAAGGAGACTGAGAGGGGAGACACAGCCCTGCCTAGGGAGCCCCAGTCTGAGGGGAGACACAGCCCTGCAATCAGGGAGCCCCAGTCTGAGGACAGACACAGGCCTGCTTCAAGGGGCCACAGTCTGAGGGGAGACATAGCCCTGCACTCAGGGAGCCCAAGTCTGAAGGGAGACACAGGCCTGCCTGAAGAGGCCACTGTCTGAAGGGAGACATAGCCCTGCCCTCAGAAAGCCCTAGTCTGAGAGACACAGCCCGGCCTCAGGGAGCCCCAGTCTGGGGGGAGACACAGTCCTGTCCTCAGGGAGCCCCAGTCTGAGGGGAGACACAGCCTTGCCTCAGGGAGCCTCAATCTGAGCGGAGACACACCCCTGCCTCAATGGACCCCAGCCTGAGGGGAGACACAGTGCTGCCTCAATGTGCCTCAGTCTGAGGGGAGACACAGCCCTACCTCAGGGAGCCCAAGTCTGAGGGGAGACACAGCCCGGCCTCAGGGAGCCCCAGTCTGAGGAGACACAGCCCCGCCCTCAGGGAGCTGCAGTCTGAGGCAAGACCCACCCCTGCCTCAATTGGTCACAGTCTGAGGGGAGACATAGCCCTGCCCTCAGAAAGCCCTAGTCTGAGAGACACAGCCCAGCCTCAGGGAGCCCCAGTCTGAGGGGAGACAGAGCCCTGCCTCAGGGAGCCCTAGTATGAGAGACACAGCTCTGCCCTCAGGGAGCCCCAGTCTGAGGGGAGACACAGCCCTGCCTCAGGGAGCCCCAGTCTGAGGGAAGACACAGCCCTGCCTCAGGGAGCCCCAGTATGATGGGAGACACAGTCCTGTCCTCAGGGAGCCCAGTCTGAGGGGAGACACAGCCCTGCCTCGGGGAGCCCCAGTCTGATGGGAGACACAGTCCTGTCCTCAGGGAGCCCAGTCTGAGGGGAGACACAGCCCTGCCTCAGGGAGCCCCAGTCGGAGGGGACACACAACCCTGCCCTCAGGGAGAGCCAGTCTGAGGGGAGAAAAGAGTCACCATTTCTTCAGAGCTGAAAATCTGAGTGGGGAAATACCCATAAGGAGTGAGGTTCACCTCCATTTTGGTTAAGACCAGATGCTGTCTGATCAGGAGCTCTGCTGTGATACTCCTGAGGTGAACAGAAACTTCTGGTTACCACTCAACACTCCACTGTTCCCAGCAGCACAGAGCACTCCGTCCTGATGAATGCCTAGGCCAAGCCGTCCAGAAGGCAGAGAGAGACTCTAAAGGAACAGTGGTGGCCTGAGGCCAGCCTCATGAGGGCAAGACACCCAACAGCCGGTGACTTCTCTCTGTGTCTGTTTTCTCTCAGGAGGGCAGCAGAATCGGAAGAAGGTGAAGAATGAAGGAGGATAATGTGGGAGCCGAGATTCCCAGGTGACTCAGTGGTAAAGAATCTGCTTGCCAATACAGGAGCCTCAGGAGACACTAAGCGCCCTAAGTGCAGGCGGCTGCGACCGACCGGCACACTACGCGCTGCCGAGAGGAGCCACCCCGCTTCCGAGGTCAGAGACGGCGCCCAAGAGGAGCCACCCTGTGTCCGAGGTCAGAGACGGCGCCCGAGAGGAGCCACCCTGCGTCCGAGGTCAGGGGCGGCGGCCGAGAGGAGCCACCTGATGCCCAAGGCCAGGGGTGGCGGCCGGGAGGAGCAACCCCATGTCCAAGGAGCGGTGGCTGCCTGGGCTCAGGAGGGCCTAGAGGAGCCATCCCACGTTGAAGGTCAGGAAGGGCGGCAGTGAGGAGACACCCCTCATCCAATGTAAGGAGCAGTGGCCACCCTTTGCTTGAGCAGCTGTGAAGAGATACCCCATGCCCAAGGTAAGAGAAACCCAAGTAAGATGGTAGGTGTTGCAAGAGGGTATCAGAGGTCAGACACACTGAAACCATACTCACAGAAAACTAGTCAATCTAATCACACTAGGACCACAGCCTTGTCTAACTCAATGAAACTAAGCCATGCCCGTGGAGTAACCCAAGATGGGCCGGTCATGGTGGAGAGGTCTGACAGAATGTGGTCCACTGGAGAAGGGAATGGCAAACCACTTCAGTATTCTTGCCTTGAGAACCCCATGAACAGTATGAAAAGGCAAAATGGTAGGATACTGAAAGAGGAACTCCCCAGGTCAGTAGGTGCCCAATATGCTACTGGAGATCAGTGGAGAAATAACTCTAGAAAGAATGAAGGGATGGACTCAAAGCAAAAACAATACTCAGCTGTGGATGTGACTGGTGATAGAAGCAAGGTCCAATGCTGTAAAGAGCAATATTGCATAGGAACCTGGAATGTCGAGTCCATGAATCAAGGCAAATTGGAAGTGGTCAAACAAGAGATGGCAAGAGTGAACATCGACTTTCTAGGAATCAGCGAATTAAAATGGACTGGAATGGGTGAATTTAATTCAGATGACCATTATATCTGCTACTGCGGGCAGGAATCCCTCAGAAGAAATGGAGTAGCCATCATGGTCCACAAGAGAGTCCAAAATGCAGTACTTGGATGCAATCTCAAAAATGACAGAATAATCTCTGTTCGTCTCCAAGGCAAACCATTCAGTATCACGGTAATCCAAGTCTATGCCCCAACCAGTAATGCTGAAGAAGCTGAAGTTGAACGGTTCTATGAAGACCTACAAGACCTTTTAGAACTAACACCCAAAAAAGATGTCCTTTTCATTATAGAGGACTGGATAGCAAAAGTAGGAAGTCAGGAAACACCTGGAGTAACAGGCAAATTTGGCCTTGGAATGCAAAATGAAGCAGGGCAAAGACTAATAGAGTTTTGCCAAGAAAATGCACTGGTCATAGCAAACACCCTCTTCCAACAACACAAGAGAAGACTCTACACATGGACTTCACCAGATGGTCAACACCGAAATCAGATTGGTTATATTCTTTGCAGCCAAAGATGGAGAAGCTCTATATAGTCAACAAAAACAAGACCAGGAGCTGACTGTGGCTCAGATCATGAACTCCTTATTACCAAATTCAGACTTAAATTGAAGAAAGTA
>SJYQ01040067.1:328753-396448 GCA_006410935.1 Redunca redunca
CTTATTTAACTTATATGCAGAGTACATCATGAGAAATGCTGGGCTGGGAGAAACACAAGCTGGAATCAAGATTGCCGGGAGAAATATCAATAACCTCAGATATGCAGATGACACCACCCTTATGGCAGAAAGTGAAGAGGAACTCAAAAGCCTCTTGATGAAAGTGAAAGAGGAGAGTGAAAAAGTTGGCTTAAAGCTCAGAAAACGAAGATCATGGCATCCGGTCCCATCACTTCATGGGAAATAAATGGGTAAACAGCGGAAACAGTGTCAGACTTCATTTTTTTGGGCTCCAAAATCACTGCAGATGGTAACTGCAGCCATGAAATTAAAAGACGCTTACTCCTTGGAAAAAAAGTTATGACCAACCTAGACAGCATATTGAAAAGCAGAGACATTACTTTGCCATCTAAGGTCCGTCCAGTCAAGGCTATGGTTTTTCCTGTGGTCATGTATGGATGTGAGAGTTGGACTGTGAAGAAGGCTGAGCAATGAAGAATTGATGCTTTTGAACTGTGGTGTTGGAGAAGACTCTTAAGAGTCCCTTGGACTGCAAGCAGATCCAACCAGTCCATTCTGAAGGAGATTAGCCCTGGGATTTCTTTGGAAGGAATGATGCTAAAGCTGAAACTCCAGTACTTTGGCCACCTCATGCGAAGCGTTGACTCATTGGAAAAGACTTTGATGCTGGGAGGGATTGGGGGCAGGAAGAGAAGGGGGTGACAGAGGATGAGATGGCTGGATGGCATCACTGATTCGATGGATGTGAATCCGAGTGAACTCCGGGAGTTGGTGATGGACAGGGAGGCCTGGCGTGCTGCGATTCATGGGGTCGCAAAGAGTCGGACACGACTGAGTGACTGAACTGAACTGAACTGAACGAGGAGACACGGGTTTGATCCCTGGGTGGGGAAGATCCCCTGAGGGAAGAAATGGCAACCCAGTCCAGGACTCTTGCCTGGAGAATCCCTATGGACAGAGGAGCCTGTCAGGCTACAGTCCACGGAGTCACAAAGAGTCAGACACGACTGAGTGACCGAGCACTAACGAAGGTGGGCGCCGAGCTGGGCAGCCTCAGCCCAGACTTCCTCTTCCAGAAACTTCCCCGTCCCCCTCCGTTCTGCTGCTGCTCCTTCCAGACACCCTCTGCCCCTCCCCTTCACTGCCACGTAGTCTTTCTGCCTCATTTTTGATATCTACACCGCCCGCCCCCCCAGGGCCCACAATGACATCAGAAGGACCAGCAGCTCAGAGTGATAACTGACATTTACCATATGCCTGGGATTGTTTGAAACCACTGTCTCTATTATTATGTAATGCTCACAACAGCATTAAAAGATGGTTTCTGTTATTATTTCTGATTTATAGAAGAGGAAGCAGATGCACAGAGAGGGTAAGCCATTTGTCCAAGGTTGCGTAGCCTGTAAGCACTCGAGGTTGGACCCTGGCAGTCTCTGCTCTTGCTGGCTCAGCCTTCTGCCTCCTGGTAAAGTGTGTGGATTTACGAGGGGTAGATGTGAGACAAAAGCTTTGGTAGATGGAGTTAAAGGAAGCAGGCCTCCATTTGTAGCAACATGGATGGACCTAGGGAGTGTCATATTGAATGAAGTAAGTCAGATAGAGAAGGAGAAATATGGCATCCCTTATATGTGGAATCTAAAAAAAAAAAAAAAAAACCATGGTACAAATGAACCTACAGAACAGAAAGAGACGCACACACTTAGAAAATGAATTTATGGTTGCTGGGAGGGTGTGGGGGGAAGGGATAGTTAGGGAGTGTGTTAAGGTCATGTACACATCGCTGTATTTGAAATGGATAACCAACAAGGACCTATTGTGTAGCACATGGAACTCTGCTCAGTGTTACACACCGACCTGGATGGGAGCAGGGTTTGGGGGAGAATAAATACATGTGCATATATGGCTGAGTCCCTTGGCTGTTCACTTGAGACTACCACACCATTGTTAATTGGCTATTCCCCAATACAAAATGTTTTCAGTATTGAAAAAAATAAAAATTAAAAAATAAAGATAAAAAAATAAAAGGAAGCAGGCCTCTCCTCTGTGCCCCTTTGGCTGTCTGTCGCTGGGAAGGATTGATTTTAAGCCGGAACTCATTCAGATTCTGTTTCCCCTCCTCCCTCTGAGAGGCTGAGGTTTGGGGCTTGAGGCCCTGCTGGCCTGGTGTAGACGAGGAGCGGGGAGGGTCATAAATTAACCGCCCTCCGAGACTGGCAGGTCCACCCAGTCCTGCACAGATGGCAGCCCAGGGCGGGGGCAAGAAACTCTATAAGGAGCTCTGGATTGGCTGTATCTGGGGCCAGGGTCGGCTTCCTCTCTGCTCTCCTGCTGGAGAGGAAGGTGAGACAAGGGTGGGTTTCCAGGTGGCCCAGGTTGGGCCAGGAGGAGTGGATCAGGCATCCTCTAGGCTGTGTACGCTGCCCTTGCCAGAGGAATCACCCATGGTTAAGTCTGTAGGAGTTTAAATTGCCACTGACTCAGGCCCTCCCTGGGGCTGGGATGTGTGCCTTAGCCCATTCAGTCCTGACATCAACCCTGTGTAGTGGGGATCGCTGTTATCCCAGTTTCTCTATAGGTTCAGAGAGGCTGAGTCACATGCTCGATGTCACACAGCCTCTGCAAACTGCACAGCCAGTGTCCTTGACCACTAGGTATGTATCTTGTGGCCAGCCCACACAGCTATGCCTGAGCCTCAGTTTCTTCTCTGGTCTCCAGCCCCCAGGGGAAACAGAGCCCTACCTGCAACTCTGGCCTCTGAGCCTGGGGTCCTGACCCTTTTCGCCCACTTGGGCCCCTTGCTCCCCTTCCTGCTCCCCCAAAGGATCCACTGCAGGGATTAAATGATGCTCGCGCCTGAGTCTCCAGATGCCTGAGACAGAACTCAGCGTGGTGGTTCAGAGCGTGGATCCTGGACCATTTCGGCACTGCTGCATGGTCCTGGACACGTTACCTAGCTTTGCTTGGCCTCAGTTGCCACACTTGCTAAGTGGGGGTGAAAATCTCTGGTTGGGTAGCCTAGGAATCTGAACGTGTAACTCTCAGGTGGATCTGACATCCACTAAAATCCGACACCTCTGCAGGGAGAGGGGAAGGCTGGGCACGTAAATTGTTTGGATGGATCTCAGTCACAGCTAACCCTGTGATTCTCTGACCTCTCACCCTTTCACACTGAAATGCTGCTGAGGATAACTCTAGTGACCCTGCCCCCCCTCACTGCGGTACCAGCCTTTGAGTTATGCTTCCTATAATCATCCAAGTCCTCCTGTATGACAAGGAGCCTCCGATATCTCCACTGCAATGCTGAGTCTCTCTCCTTAGAAAGCAAATTAAATGGTTCCCTCTGACAAGGCCTTAGGGGAATCAGTGGACATGTGTGAGACGTGCGTGTGTGTTCCCACGTGTCTGTGTGTGTATCACTCTGTGTGTGTGTGTCTGTGTATGTCTCTGGATACATGTGTACACACACTCTCAGAAGCAGCATCTTTCTGGTTATGAAAGGCCTTGGGCTCGTGTTTTCTGGGAGGTGGCAGCTGCCCTTCAGAGTTCAGATCAGCTCAGTTTCCCAGCACCTCACTCCGCAGAGGCCTGAAGACCCAGCTTCTGGCCTTTGTGCCCTCTGGAGCTGAGACTGCTGTTCTTTAACTATTTCTTGCCTGAAGTCCATGGCAGCATCTTCTATTATTAACTGCCTAACAGGCGAGCACAGAGCCACAGGCTGAGGCAGCAGAACTGAGAGCCTCTGGAGGTCACCCAGGCTGAGTCCCTGGGAGAGAAGTGTAAGGGCCATAAAGTCCACTTTGAGATCTGTCCGCTGACTGTGTGGCTGGCTAATAGCTCTGAGCTTCAGGGTCATCACCTTTACAATGGGGACAATTATAACTATGTTATGAGGTTGTTAGGAGAATGTGAAAGGTCGAGAGCCCAAGGTCTAGTTGGAGAGACAGACTCATGATCAGATTATAATACGATAAGAGCCAGACTGGAGGCTCAGATGGTAAAGAATCCGCCTACTGTGTGGGAGACCTGAGTTTGATCCCTGGGTTGGGAAGATCCCCTGGAGAAAGGAATGGCTACCCACTTCAGTGTTCTTGTCTGGAAAATTCCACGGACATAGGAGCCTGACGGGTTACAGGTCCGTGGAGTCGCAAACAGTTGTACAGGACTGAGCAACTAACACACATTTTTTTTAAGAGCCAAACTGGTCTTAATAATAATAGCAGCATTTAGTGAGGTCTTACTCAGTGTCACAGGCTGGGCTAAGTAAACACTTTACAAGCCTTGTTTAATCCCCACACCAATCCCATGGGGTGGTTTCTGTCATTATACCCATTTCACAGATGAAGACACTGAAGCCCAGAGAGGTGAAGTAACCTGGCCAAGCTCACACAGCCAGCAAGAGGCAGAACTGGGATTTGAACCCAGGCAGTCAACTCTTGCATAAGGAAGGACAGAGGAAGGCAGAACAGTTCTGCCTAGATAAGTGAGGATGGAGGACAGCAAAGGTCAGGAAGCTCATTCTGGTCTCTGCAATTGTGATGAGGGGTAGACATGTCCCCAGAAGGACCAGGACGAGGAGCAAAGGCCCTGCTGAGTCCGATTCATCTTCCCACCTGGGACCAAATTTGGTGGAGAGTCACAGCCCTGAGGCCTGGTGAGGTGGGCTGTCTTTTGTCATCAGGGTGGGTGTTCCAGCCCCAAGCATCTCTCTTTGCTGAGGGTAATAAACCTGCTTCCTTATCCGCCTGCAAAGAGGTCCTTTTGTTACTCCTCGGTTCTCCCGTCACCATAGCGCCAATAAGCTGCATTTTTATGGCCGACAGCAGTCACATTGAGCTGGTTAGGGATGCTCCCTTGCCTGGTGTTTGCCCAGCACGTTAAGAGGAGGCCTGGGTCCCATTCCCACTCCTCCACGGCAGAGCTGAGAGCTTCTTTCTTTTTTAATAGTTCTGCTCCAGGAGCTGAGTCCCCTAATCTCTTTTCCAATCTTTGGTTACAACACTTTATTGATCTATAGCCATATGGTATGTACAAGGTCTCCTGACCCCGTGAGTCTTGACTGTGATGACGAACTCCTGGAAGTACCGACTAGACCAGACTAGGTGGGAGTCGGGCACTGACTCTTATCGTGTGCCTGGCCCACTACGTGCTGGCCACTGGGATATGCAATGGACATCGAATCCTTCTGAGTGACATCCCTAAGAGGTGCATGACCTTGGGCAAGTTGCTTGATCCCCATGGGCCTCAGTTGTCTCACCTATAGACTGGGGATAATAATAGGACTCTATGAAGACCTGCAACATCTTCTAGCTGATGCTGAGTCACTTCAGTCGTGTCCGACTCTTTGCAACCCTATGGACTGTAGCCCACCAGGCTCCTCTGTCCATGAGATTCTCCAGGCAAGAATACTGGAGTGGGCTGCCATTTCCTTCTCCAGGGGATCTACCGACCCAGGGATCGAACTTAGTTCCCATGTCTCTTATTCTTTTGCATTGGCAGTTGGCTTCTTTACAACTAGTGCCACTTGGAAAGCCCAACATCTTCTGGAACTAATACCAAAAAAAGATGTCCTTTTCATCAAAAGAGATTGGAATGCAAAAGTAGGAAGTCAAGAGATACTCAGAATCACAAGCAAGTTTGGCCTTGAAGTGCAAAATGAAACAGGTCAAAGGCTAACAGAGTTTTATCAAGAAAACACTCAAATACCCTTTTCCAACAACCCAAGAGATAACTTTGCACATGGACATCACCAGATGGTTAATACCAAAATCAGATTGATTACGTTCTTTTTAACTGAAGATGGAGAAGCTCTGTACAGTCAGTAAAAACAAGACCTGGAGCTGACTTTGGCTCAGGTCATGAGTTCCTTATTGCAAAATTCAGACTTAAATTAAGAAAGAGGGAATACCACTAGGCCATTCAGGTATGACCTGAATCACATCTCTTATGATTATACAGTGGAGGTGATAAATAAATTCAAGGGATCAGAAAGCATGAAGAACTAGGGACAGAGATTTGTAATGTACAGGAGGCAGTGACCAAAACCATCTCAAAGAAAGAGAAATGCAAGAAGGCAAAGTGGCTGTCTAAGGAGGCTTTACAAGTAACTGAGGAAAAAAGAAAAGCGAAAGGCAAAGGGAGAAAGGGAAAGATATAGTCAGTTGAATATAGAGTTTCAGAGAATAGTGAGAAGAGATAAGGAGGCCTTCTAAAATGAACAATGGGAAGAAATAGAGGAAAACAACAGAATGGGAAAGACTAGATCTCTTCAAGAAAAGTGGAGATATCAAGGGAACATTTCGTAAAAGGATGGGCACAATAAGAGACAGAAACACTAAAGACCTAACAGAAGCAGAAGAGATTAAGAAGTGGCAAGAATACACAGGAGAAATACACAAAAAAGATCTTAATGACCTAGATAACCACGATGGTGTGGTCACTCACCTGGAGCTGGATATCCTGGAGTGTGAAGTCAAGTGAGTCTTAGGAAGCGTTACTGTGAACAAAGCTAGTGGAGGTGATGAAATTCCAGCTGAGCTATTTAAAATCCTAAAAGATGATGCTGTTAAAGTGATGCACTCAATATGTCAGCAAATTTGGAAAGTTCAGCAATGGCCACAGGACTGGAAAAGGTCAGTTTTCTTTCCAATTCCAAAGAAAGACAATGCCAAAGAATGCTCAAACTACTATACAGTCCAGTTCAGTTCAGTCTCTCAGTCGTGTCCTACTCTTTGCCATCACCAACTCCCGGAGTTCACTCAAACTCATGTCCATCGAGTCGGTGATGCCATTCAGCCATCTCATCCTATGTCATCCCCTTCTCCTCCTGCCCTCAATCCCTCCCATCATCAGGGTCTTTTCCAATGAATCAGTTCTTCGCATCAGGTGGCCAAAGTATTGGAGTTTCAGCTTCAGCATCAGTCCTTCCAATGAACACCCAGGACTGATCTTTAGAATGGACTGGTTGGATCTCCTTGCAGTCCAAGGGACTCTCAAGAGTCTTCTCCAACACCACAGTTCAAAAACATCAATTCTTTGGCGCTCAGCTTTCTTCACAGTCCAGCTCTCACATCCATACACAACCATTGGAAAAACCATAGCCTTGACTAGACGGACCTTTGTTGCCAAAGTAATGTCTCTGCCTTTTTTAAAATTTAAATTTATTTATTTTAATTGGAGGCTAATTACTTTACAATATTGTATTGGTTCTGCCACACAGCAACATGGATCTGCCATGGGAGTACATGTGTTCCCCATCCTGAACCCCCTTCCCACGTCCCTCCCCTTGTCTCTGCTTTTTAATATCTAGGTTTGTCATAATGTTCCTTCCAAGGAGTAAGTGTCTCAATTTCATGGCTGCAATCACCATCTGCAGTGATTTTGGAGCCCCCAAAATAAAGTCTGACACTGTTTCCACTGTTTCCCCATCTATTTCCCATGAAGTGATGGGACCAGATGCCATGATCTTCGTCTTCTGAATGTTGAGCTTTAAGCCAACTTTTGCCCTCTCCTCTTTCACTTTCATCAAGAAGCTCTTTAGTTCCTCTTCACTTTCTGCCATAAGAGTGGTGTCATCTGCATATCTGAGGTTATTGATATTTCTCCCGGCAATCTTGATTCCAGCTTGTGCTTCTTCCAGCCCAGCGTTTCTCATGATGTACTCTGCATAGAAGTTAAATAAGCAGGGTGACAATATACAGCCTTGACGTACTCCTTTTCCTATTTGGAACCAGTCTGTTGTTCCATGTCCAGTTCTAACTGTTGCTTCCTGACCTGCATACAGATTTCTCAAGAGGCAGGTCAGGTGGTCTGGTATTCCCATCTCTTTCAGAATTTTCCACAGTTTATTGTGATCCACACAGTCAAAGGCTTTGGCATAGTCAATAAAGCAGAAATAGATGTTTTTCTGGAACTCTCTTGCTTTTTCCATGATCCAGCGGATGTTGGCAATTTGATCTCTGGTTCCTCTGCCTTTTCTAAAACCAGCTTGAACATCAGGGAGTTCACGGTTCACGTATTGCTGAAGCCTGGCTTGGAGAATTTTGAGCATTACTTTACTAGCGTGTGAGATGAGTGCAATTGTGCAGTAGTTTGAGCATTCTTTGGCATTGCCTTTCTTTGGGATTGAAATGAAAACTGACAGTTGAGCTCATTTCACATGTTAGCAAGGTTATGCTCAAAATCCTTCAAGCTAGGCTTCCACAATACACGAATTGAGATGTACAAGCTGGGTTTAGAAAAGACAGAGATCAAATTGCCAACATTCACTGGATCACAGAGAAAGCAAGAAAATTCCAGAAAAGCATTTACTCCTGCTTCAAAGACTACTAGCTTCAATGCTAAAGTCTTTGACTGTGTGGATGACAACAAACTGGAAAATTCTTTAAGAGATAGGAATACCACACCACCTTACCTATCTCCTGAGAAACTTGTATGAGGGTGAAGAAGCAACAGTTAGAACCAGAGATGGAACAACTGACTGGTTCAAAATTAGGAAACAAATATGACAAGTCTGTATATTGTCACCCTCCTTATTTAAATTATATGCAGAGTACATCATGTGAAATGTCAGGCTGGATGAAGCAGAAGCTGGAATTAAGATTGCCAGGAGAAATATCAACAATCTCAGATATGCAGATGATACCAGTCTAATGGCAGAAAGTGGAAAGGAATTACAGTCTCTTAATGAGGGTAAAAGAGGAGAGTGAAAATGCTGGCTTGGAACTCAGTATTTAAAAAACCAAGATCATGGCATCCAGTCCCATCACTTCATGGCAAATAGGTGGGGAAAAGTGGAAACAGTAACAGATTTTATTTTCTTGGGCTTCAAAATCACTGCGGACAGTGAGTGTAGTCTTGAAACTAAAAGATGCTTGCTCATTGGAAGGAAAGCTAAGACAAACCTAGACAGCATATTAAAAAGCAGAGACATTACTTTGCCAACAAAGTCTGCATAGTCTAAGCTATGGTTTTTCCAGCAGTTATGTATGGATGTGAGGATTGGACCATAAAGAAGGCTAGGCACTGAAGAATTAATGCTTTCAAATTGTGGTGCTGGAGAAGACTCTTGAGAATCTCTTGAACAGCAAGGAGATCAAAACAGTCAACCTGAAAGGAAATCAACCCTGAATATTCATTGGAAGAACTGGTGCTGAAGCTCCAATACTTTGGCCACTGATTTGAAGAGCTGACTCGTTGGAAAAGACCCTGATGCTGGGAAAGATTGAAGGCAAGAGGAGAAAGGGGCAGCAGAGGATGAGATGGTTAGCTAACATCACCAACTCAATGGACATGAATTTGAGCAAACTCCAGGAGGTAGTGGAAGATAGAGGAGCCTGGGATCACAAAGAGTCGAACATGACTTAGAGACTGAACAACGACAACAAGAGGACTCACTTCCCAAGACTGTTGTCAGGAACAAATGAGTTTGTTCAAGAATAGCAACTTAGAATACATACAGCAAGCCCTGTGGGGGGTTAGTGGGGTGATAGTGTTGGTGAAGGTGGCAAGACTTGGGGCTCAGAAAGCTGATAGGACTCTCCCAGGTCACACAGCCAGGATTTATGTCCAGGCCCCTCAGTCTCAATTCCCTTCAGTATTTTGACATCTAATCCAAGACTTTCCTTCTACAGGGAAGGAAGAATGGAGCCTGGAGAGGTCCAGCGACGTCCCCAAGAACACACAGCAGCAAGCCAGGATACGTGTGGGAAAGCACCCTGCGTGGGTGACAGACAGCCTCCTTTGGTTCCCAGCACTGATACAGCTCACAAGGAACTCCCCTTCTTTGGTCTCAGTTTTCTCATCTATAAAATGGGTTAGGGATTTAGTTGGACCTGATGGCAACTTCTAGTTCTATGTTTGGATGGTAGAGTCTGGATGAATCATAGAGATTGTGTGTATATGTGATAACTCTCCCAGTGGATGCCTAGTAAGTTTTTGCACTGAATCTGGGGACCTTTTTGCCCCGCTGCTCAGCCCCTTCCCCCACCAGCTAGGCAAATACTTGTAGAATTGGGCTGGACACACAGGCCCCAGCATCCAGTCTGGGCAGGAGGTAGCAGATGTGGGCAGTTCTCCAGGAGGCTGAGAGACGTCTTCCTGGGGACCAGCACCTCAAACTTCAGCTGACCCCCTTGCCAGGGAGGGAGGCAACCCCACTTGGGCCTGTTGGCTGTGTGCTATAATGAGGCCTGCAGGCACAGCTGCCCACACCCCGCAGACAGGCCAGGGCCGACTGCAGCCTGCCCCTGGAACAGCCCAGAGAAGATGAGACGCTGGCTACACCAGGAACACAGTCTGCGGGAAGTGGTGCCCCAGGTGCTCTGGGGAGCATTCTGCCATCTAAATCATGGAGATTTTTTTTTTTAATATCTTCTTCTTATTTATTTATTTTTGGCTGCATTGGGTCTTCATTGCTGTGCGTGGGCTTTCTTTAGCTGTGGCGAGTGGATGCTATTCTCTAGTTGCAATGCTCTGGCTTCTCATTGCTGTAACTTCTCTTGCTGCAGAGCCTAGACTCTAGGGTATGTGGGCTCAGGAGTTGCCACTCCCTGGTTCTGTAAGTGCGAGCTCAGTAATTGTGGGGCATGGGCTTAGTTGCCCCGTGGCATGTGGAAACTTCCCAGAGCAGGAATCGAACCTGTGTCCCCTGCATTGGCAGGCAGATTCTTAACCACTGGACCGCCAGAGAAGTCCCAGTCATGGAGATTTTTAATGGTAGAAGGGACCCTAGACCTAACCTTTAGAGCATCCCTGTACTGTAGACATCATAAGCCC
Source organism: Redunca redunca (assembly GCA_006410935.1). Taxonomy (NCBI): domain Eukaryota; kingdom Metazoa; phylum Chordata; class Mammalia; order Artiodactyla; family Bovidae; genus Redunca; species Redunca redunca. The sequence continues at coordinate 339,548 of SJYQ01040067.1, forward strand.
CATTTTATAGGTGAGGAACATGGGGCCCAACATCACAGCAGGACTGAACCTGGATGTAGAGTGCAATTTGCCCAAACCGGCAAAACAGTTCTCCTGATTCACTGGTCTATGCTCTTGGCATAAAATTGTGTCCTAGCCATGGTAGGCACTGTCTTGTGGGGGGGCTCCCTCCGACCCTGCCTTTTGAGATGGGGTAGAAAGACGGAGAAGAGGGGGTACACCCACCTCCACACTCTCTTTCCACCAGACAACGGCCCCTGCCCCAGTCTCTCCAGGGGTCCTACGTTCTGATGGCTGGAAAGGATCAAAACAGTGAGTTAAAAGCAAAAACCCACAGCATTTTCTTCACAATTCCCTCTGCTCTTGAGGAAGAAGGCATGCGTGTTTGCGGAGCTTTCAAGTTGTCTGGAACAGAAGTGGGGCCCTTTCATGGCTCTTCCTCTGTGTTGGAGGCCCTCAGTGCAAAGTGCTATTATTAGCATTGCCTTCACTATCTGCCAAACAGGCTTCCCCGCCAAGAAGTAATTAAATGCGTTATTTAGTGCAAAATAACAGCATATATCTGCATCTGCAGCCTCAGACACTGTCACATTCACTTTTGCAATTTTTACAGTTGGGGAGTCTTGGGGCTACATCACATCTAAGTGAGGCGGTTAGCCCTGGGGGAGTGGGAGGCAGGATGGAAGGCAAAGGGCAGGTCCTGGTGACATCCTGGCAGTTAGATGAGATGGTTTGTTTGTGGGTTTTAAGGCTGGAAACGGGGGTCACAAAGAGCTGACTCATTGGAAAAGACTCCAATGCTGGGAGAGACTGAGGGCAGGAGGAGAGGGGAACAACAGAAGATGAGATGGCTGGATGGCACCATCAGCTCAACTGACATGTGTCTGAGCAAACTCCGGGAGATAGTGGAGGACAGGGGAGCCTGGGGTCACAAAGAGTTGGTACAACTTAGGGACTGAAAAACAGCAACGGGGGCTCCAGGAAAGCTGGAAGGACTGAAGTGCCTGGATTTGAGCAGGGCAGGGCTGGGCCATCCCTCTTGGTGACAAAGTGGAGAACAGGATTAGAGGGTGTGGCCATTCATTTCCCAGGTGATCTGGACCCTCCAGAAACCCTGGCTCTGGCCTCTGGAGGCTCTGCCTCCTGTTACGGGAGAGGTCCTCAACAAGAAGCCTCCTCTCTGACTCTACAGGAGCCAGAAATTGGGCTTTTTTAAGCCTCCGTATCGAATCTGTTTCCTAGCCCTGCTGGCTTGATTTACTAAACAGTCTCAAATCTGTCTGCCTCTCTTGCCAGCTACCGGGGTCATAGTGCAGATTCCATTGGAGCTGAGAGCATGGCAAGTTGGGGTTGGAACCTGACTTGCCCACCACCAGCTCAGTGACCTTGGACTAGGGTCACTAGATTTAATGAATCCAAAATACAAGGTGCCTATTTGAATTTAATATGCAACTTTTGGAACATATTTATACTTTTATACATTCCTTGTTTATCTGAAATTCAAATTTCACTGCTCATTCTGTATTTTCTCTGGCACCTCTACCTTGGACAAGCTCCTTAACGTCTCAGTTCCTTTCTCTATAATGCGGGGATAATAATAGTACCTACTGCAGGGGTGGTTCTGAGGGTTAAGTGAGTTAAAATGTAAAATACTTAGAACAGGAAGATAATAACCATCCACACTCAATTAGTGTATTAGGAAGTGCTTTCTACCTTAAGAACTGCCTTGCAAACTCAATTGATGTGTTATTTTTGCTGCACCTCCCCCTTCCCTGAAGTTCATCAGAGCCAGCAAAGCAGTGAAGTTGGATAGGGGCTGGAGCTCAGACCTAAGAGGAGGTAGTAGGAGGCAGTAACAGGTGACAGGTGGCAATTACAGAGTTCCATCCTGGGCCTGGAAGCAGGCAATGAGCAAGCATGGAGCAGTTAAACTTACCCAGAGGGAAGGCAGGAGGCGGGTTATGAGTCTGGGAGGGGTCTGCTGGCCTGCAGAGCCTCAGAAAGAGATGCAAGTGCCAAGGACTGATTGTGCGGCAGCTGGGAGGAAGGCAAGAATGGCTGGCCACCCAGCAGCCTGGTTTGAGGGCTCCCGGGAGGGTAGTCATTCACTCACTCAGCAAACATCTGCTGCTGCTAAGTTGCTTCAGTCGTGTCTGACTCTGTGCAACCCCATAGGTGGCAGCCCACCAGGCTCCCCCGCCCCTGGGATTCTCCAGGCAAGAACACTGGAGTGGGTTGCCATTTCCTTCTCCAATGCATGAAAGTGAAAAGTGAAAGGGAAGTCGCTCAGTCGTGTCTGACTCCTAGCAACCCCATGGACTGCAGCCCACCAGGCTCCTCCATCCATGGGACTTTCCAGGCAAGAGTACTGGAGTGGGTTGCCATTGCCTTCTCCGAGGCAAACATCTACCAGGGAACAAGTAAAAGTGAAAGGGAAGTCGCTCAGTCATGTCCAACTCTTTGCGACCCCATGGACTGCAGTCCACCAGGCTCCTCCGTCCATGGGACTTTCTAGGCAAGAGTACTGGAGTGGGTTGCCATTTCCGCCAGGCAACAATTAGGCACCAAATGCTATTTCAAGTTCTCTCCCCAGCTTCTGGTGCCAATGCCTGGGATGCCATTAGAACCTCTCTCTGCGGGTACCAAACTCTCCCTATGCTCCCTGCTAGTATCCAGCACCCCTAGCAGGGTGTGAGAGCTTGGCCCCATGGCCCAAAGGCTGGGGTTCAGTCCAACCCTAGTACTCCTCACTGTGTGATCTGTCTGCAGAAGACCCTAGATCTGCTGTGAGGATTGTCAGTGCCTTCTCCCCAGAGCGGTAGGGGAACAGAAAGACTCACAGACTTAGAGAAGGAACGTGTGATTGCCAGGTGGAAGGGACAGTTAGGGAGTTTGGGATGGACATGCTCACACTGCTGTATTTAAAATGGATAACCAACAAGGTCCTACTGTATAGCACAGGGAACCCTGCTCAGTGTTATGTGGCAGCCTGGATGGGAGGGGGTTTGAGAGAGAATGGATACATGTATGTATATGGCTGAGTCCCTTCACTGTTCACCTGAAACCATCACAACGTTGTTAATCAGCCATACCCTAATATAAAATAAAAAGCTAAAGAAACAAAGCAATAAGGGGCTGCAGCTGGGGAGACCTGGGCTGGGGAGACAGGTGGTGGGGCTGGGGCACATAGGCAGTCACAACCTCTCCCAGACAATAAGAATGGATTGTGACCACGCCAACCACATAGGTGAGACGCACACATACTGTCAGGTCGCCAGGGAGAAGCCAAAAGTGAAGGAATCCGGAACACACGATTCTATTTATGTTCAGAAACAGAAAAATCATACCCTACTGTGCAGGGAGCTCACGCACTATAATGAGAAGCAAGAAGCGATTGCCCGGGACCTGGGGGAAGATGGAGATGGGGAGGAAAGGGCTTGTGGGGTCGGAGGGTGCTGTCCGCATCCTGGTCCTTGGCTGAGGGAGTGACCACTCTGAGTTTGCTTTAAAATAATTTCTTAAATGGAACATTTGTCTCATGCCCTTTTCTGAATGTGAGATTTGTTTCATAACGAAAAAAAGACCACAGGAGAGAGAGGAGGCATGAAGAGTCATTGTTGGGAGGGACCACGGTCTCGGGTCTCATGGTCTACCTTCTTGCAGAGAAGGGCCTCCAGGGAGTCGCGGGAAGTTGACCTCTCCTTGTCCCCAAAGGTAGAAAAGTGAAGCTGGAAAGGGAAGCTGTTTTCTCCCTCTCAAGTGATGCCCCCCCGACCATGGCCCTCTGGCCTGGGTCAGATTCATTAAAATCCTCCTCGATTCGGCCCTCAGGGTCCAGTGGGGCCAAGAGAAACCCAGGAACTGTGCAGACACCTGGTGTGAGAGAGAAAGTTGGAAGCAATAGGTTGGGGAGATGGAGGGATGGGTAGGGGAGTAAGAGAGGAGGCAGGTGGGGAGGGGACCCCCAGATTGAAGTCCAGGGCTATACTCTTAGTCCACTCAAATAAATGATAGCTTTCTAAGCCTGTCCCTGCTTCTGCCCCAGGAGCAGGAATAATTGTTGGACAAAACGATCCCCTGGGGGACAAGGGCATTAAAAAAAAAATTAACTCTAGGCCTAGTGTCCAACTGTGCTGACCAAAAAGGCCGACCCCCCACCCATCAGCCCCCACCTCGGGCTTTGCCAAAGGCAGGTCCCTCTGCCTATCTTCACCTTAATTCCCGGGTAAGTGACATTTAAGGGCAAGCTCTTCAATGGGCCATAACAATTTACAAGCCAGGCTGTGGAGGTTGTTCTGGGGACCGCAAGGCGGGGAGGCAGCCCCCCTCTATCAGCTGTCGGAGCCAGAGGGTTAAGTGATGCACTCTTCCTCATTGGAGCCCTGTGCCAAACGCAGGGATGCCATGGGGAAGTAAAGCATTTTAGCGGCCTGTGCACTTTTCATTTCACAAGTCACCCTCCCTGTCAGGAAGAGCTGCTCCTGATAGAGCTGCTGCCTTCAGAGGCTTCGTTTCCACCCTCCTCTCCTTCCAGCCAGGCTTTGTGCTGCTGCCCAGGGCCCAGGCCACTCCCCATCTTGTGGCTCTTTCTGGCAAACACCCCAGAATCATTTCAGTCACTGTTGACAAAGCGTCTTCACCCACTGAGTCTTGAGGGAGCGCTCAGCTATTCAGGATCTGGTGCTAGGACACGCAGGATTCAAACGCAGGCCTGTGGGAGACAGCAGACCCTTCCCCCGAAGGGTGAGGCCTGGCAGAGAAAGCCCAGGAAACAGGCAGTCCTGAGCCCCCCTTGGAAACCAGACGAGGTGTGAAGAGGTGGGGAGGCCTGGCCCTCCTGGATCTCTGTCCAGCGCGTCCTCTTCTTCGGCTTCACTGATTCCTCCCTCTTAGTGGGAACCTCAGGTGAACCCTTGTGCTTGTCCCTCCGTCTTGCTTGTCCTCTTTCCCTGGTCCATCTCTTTAGCTCTCGCCGCCACGCTCCCCTAGCCCCAACCCTGCCTCTTTGTCTCCATCTCTGTCATTTTCTACAGAACCAGCCTGGTGAGCTGGCAAGAGATGTCATGGGCTCTAATACGTAAGTACCTGGGTTCAAATCCAGACCTCAGCCCCTCGGGCTAAGCCTCTCAGCCTCTCTTGAGCTTCACTTCTCCTGGTATGTGCCTGCTGTGCTAAGTCACTTCAGTTGTGTCTGGCTCTTTGTGATTCCATGGACTGTAGCCCACCAGGCTCCTCCATCCGTGGGAGTCTCCAGGCAAGATTACTGGCGTGGGTTGCCATGCCCTCCTCCAGGGGATCTTTCCAACCCAGGGATCGAACCTGAGTCTCTTATGTCTCCTGCACTGGCAAGCAGCTTCTTTACCATTAGCGCCACCTGGGAAGCCCTCTCCTTGCATAAAACAGGTCTAATACTCTTTATGGAGAAGGAAATGGCAACCCACTCCAGTGTTCTTGCCTGGAGGATCCCAGAGCCTGGTGGGCTGCCGTCTGTGGGGTCGCACAGAGTCGGACACGACTGAAGCGACTTAGCAGCAGCAGCAATGCTCTTTACTTTTCAAGGGTTATTGTAAAGAATAGAATAAATCACACTTTATAAAACACCGGGCCCAGAATACTGGTCCAAGCAGTACCAGTGACTGCGGCAGGGTTGGCCCTAATCCACCACTGTCCAGGACCCCCTTTCCATGGTGTGGAGTTTTTGACTGAGGAGCATCTGCTCAGCCAGTGACCCCACTTTTCAGACCCCCTTTGCGTCTGGTGAGGTCACACTTACAGTTCTCACCAGCAGAACGTGTGCAGGGCCCCTTCCAGGCAGAGAGATCCAGAGTTGGGAGTGCCTTCCTAAGCGTCTCTCTTATCTGCTAGCTCAACAGGGAGGAGTCAGAGAGCTTAAGGAGGGCCACAAGAGGGAGGGGGCCAGGCCCTCGTGGTCACACCGAAGGCCACCCAAGAGCGACGCTTGCATTAGACTGCGACTGGGGAGAAGTGAACTTTATAGATCAGGCCACTGAGCTGTGCGGATCTGCCCGTTACAGCAGCTTCCATTGCCTCACCTTGTTTTCTCTGTTCTATTTCCTCCTGGCCTTTCTCTCTATTCCTGTTCGTCTTCTGCCTAAAAGTGAGGCTGCCAGATCCCCCTAGGCCAGCTAGTTCCATGCAGGCCCTCTAGCCCTCTTTCTGCCCACTTCAGGCCTGCTTATCCTGCTGTTCAACGTGGGGCTGAAGGCAGGTGTCTTAACTGTCAGGCTCAGGGCAGAGTGGGACCTTCTCTTCGGGTACAAAGTGTGGTCCTAGCCTCAGTGGATGCTGATAGGATGGTCTGGCCATCTAGGGCTCTTGGCTTGGCTGTGTGGTCCTCTAGGAACTGGTTTATGGACACCCAAAACACGCTGGACTTCAGAAACCCCTATTTTCCCTCCTGTTACTCAGGGAGAGGGGAGCCAACAGCCATGGGGGCAGTTAGCCTTGGCCCCCAAATCCTCTCCCTCCCAGCTTTCCATCTTCCAGGGGCAGGCCCTCTATGGGTTCCTCCTGCTCCCTCCCAGCGATTGTTGGCTGGGGGGCCTCGTGAATCTTCACCATTTCCTGTGATACTTCCTTCTTCCCAGACTCACCTGGCCTCTGCCTTGCTTCTCCTGACCTCTCCCCACCTCTGCCTGACTTTTCGTCTCTGTTCCCCACTGCCAACCCCCAAGGTCCTCCCAGGGGGATTCTCTGGCACCGACGCCCATGTCCTCCTTGAAACAGAAGCACAGTAAGAGTCTCAGAAAGGTCACTTCCTGGGGGACAGGCTTTCTCCTGGCCTTTACCCTGGCAACACATGCAGTCCCTGGAGGAGACGGCAGCAAATTGGATAAAAATCTGCCCGTGGCAGATTCACTTTCCTAGGATTAGGCAGACTTTCACGCTAGCCCACCCCGGAGGCTGCCCTGAGTTACCCATACCTGACGGCTAGTGGGCAGTGTCTTCCTTCCTTGGCCTTCTCGCCAGGCTCTCGCCTCAGTTACCCAGAGCCCTCAGCACGCCTCTACCCTTGGCCACCCCTCTCCCAGCTGGGAGCTCCTGACCTCTACTTGCCAAACCATGACCTGCCCTTTCTTATGATTTCTGATCTGTATTCATTTTCTGAGAAAAATAAGGGTGGCTTTTTTGTGTTTATGTGCTTAGTTTTGGCTGTGCTGGGTCTTTGTTGCTGAGCGCGAGCTTTCTCTAGTTGCAGCGAGCAGGGGCTACTCTCTAGCCGCGGTGCAGGGGCTTCTCATTTCGGGGCCTTCTCTTGTTGCCGAGCACAGTCTCTAGGGCTCTTGGGCTCAGTAGCTGTGGCCCATGGACTTAGGCGCCCCGTGGCACGTGGAATCTTCCCAGGCCCGGGACTGAACTGGTGTCGCCTGCACTGGCAGGCAGACTCTCAACCACTGGACTATCAGGGAAGTCCAAAAACACGTTTTTAACATTTAAAAAATTTTAGGTATGAAGAGCTCACATCTCATGATTCATTCGAGGAGGATCGCTCGATCCAGCTTAATGATGCCTGTATCCTTTGTGCACTGCCAGAAGCCTTGGCACACGTGGAAGCTGTATTTCCAGATCAGACTGTGCCAGTCTGAGCAACTGTGGCAAGACTGAGCTCTAGCCCAACTTTCCCCAGTAAAGCTGCTGGCAACCCAGCTTGTTTTCAGGGATGTGCTCAGTCGCTCAGTTGTGTCTGACTCTTCGCAACCCCATGAACTGTAGCCTGCCAGGTTTCTCTGTCCACGGGATTTTTCCAGGCAAGAATACTGGAGTGGGTTTCCATTTATGAAGCAAAAGGGTGGAAAGATTTCTCAGACTAACTTCCTAGACTCTGGTTTCCAGTCTCTTCTCTCTACGAACCGAGGTTTAGCTCTGATAACCCTGATACGGTGTTGTGCAAGAGGAGCTGGAACAGCCCCACTGGACCAGGAGCTTGGCGACTGATCATATCCATAGCCATGGGTGGGTCATTTTGACCCACCTAGGAATTTTGACCTGCTCAGCCCTGCTCTCGAGGACTCCTTCCAGGAGATGGGCACATGGGCAGCTGAGGGCAGTGGAGGGTACCTGGGCACATGATGCTTGAGGCCTACAGTGGGGTGTGGGGGGAGCAGTCTGTGTAGTTTCACTGAGGACGGAGCCAGGCTCAGCAAGAGCTTCACGCAGGGGAAGGTGATGGGAGGTGAGTCTTGAAGCCTGGCTAGGATCCAGCAGGTGGTGGGAGACAGCAGCAGGAAGGGGGTTCCAGGGGGAGGGCACAGCGCTGAGCATGGAGTCTGAGGGGAGGAGATGGGGAGGAAGTGGGGGACAGGGTGGGGAGGCCGAGCCGCCCTGCTAAAGGGGTCTGCACCTTTTTCTCAGGGTGGAGGGAGGGGCCGCTAAAGGGAGTTAAGAAAAGGAGTGACTGGATCAGATGTGAGGGTTTCCTCTGCTCCACAATCCTCTTACTTCTCTCTTTTTTGTAAGTGAGCCTTTTACTTTCATTTATTTATTTGGGCACGCCATGTCTCAGTTGAGGCACGCAGGATCTTTGACCCTCATTGCAGCATTCGGGATCTTTAGTAGCAGCATGTGAGCTCTTAGCTGCCACATGTGGGATCTAGTTCCCTGACCAGGGATTGAACTTGGGCCCCCTGCATTAGAAGCATGGAGTCTTATCCACTGGACTGCCAGAGACATCCCAACCCTCTTACTTCTATGCTGACGTCTTCACTGAGTCCCAGCCCCTGACTCAAGTGCGTGACTCGTGTGGATGGATACCACTCACTCACGACTCTCCCACAGTCCTTAGAATAAAACCCATGCTCTTTGGAGGGTGCCCTGCAGGCTCCTGCCCACTTGGCCCATCTCACCCCAGAGGCGCCCCTGCTCCCTCCGTTCAGGCCCTCCTTACTCCTTGGCACAGCTCCTGAGCTCCAGTGTTGCTTTATGGCCTGGGCTGGGGCCGCTCCCTTCTCCTGGGTCCTGCTTCCCCTCTCCACCCGCCTCCCCCCCACCACACCCACTCTTGCTCTTGGTGGGCTCCTCACAGGAAGGTCTTGGTCAAAATATCCCTATTTGAGAGATTTCCTGAACACACAGCCTAAGGAGGCTTCTATTGCTAACATTCTCTCTGGTATGATGCTCCTTTCCTTTGCAGCATTTAATCCCGTCTGTCACTATTTAAGGGCTTCCCAGGTGGCACTAGTGGTAAAGAATCCGCCTGCCAAAGCAGGAGACAAAAGATGTGGGTTTGATCCCTGGGTTGGGAAGATTCCCTGGAGGAGGTCATGGCAACCCACTGCAGTGTTCTTGCCTGGAGAATCCTATGGACAGAGGAGCCTGCTGGGTTACAGTCCATGGGGTCCCAAAGAATCGGACTCGGCTGAAGTGACTCAGCAGCCACGCACGTCATCATGTAACTGCAGTTAGTCTGGGGTCTCTCTGCTCCACTAGACTACAACCTACGCTGGGAGATTGTGGCTTTTGTCTTCTACCACATCTCCAGAGCCTGGTACCAAGCCTGACACAGGTTCCATGACTACTTGGTGAATGGATGAAGGAGGTTTAAATCTCTCCTCAGTCCCAGGCTCCCAAAGGCAGGAGTTCACCACTCCTTTCAGCCTTGGACCCTCCAACCCTGCCCAGAGCGGGGACTGCATTGCCCCCTCTCTCCTCCCCCAGGGTCAGAGCTGGAGCACAGGACACAGCGGGTGCAGGCAGCTGGGGGCGTGCTCGTAGATCAGGACCCTCTAACCGACAGAGCCAACGCTCAGCACAGGAAATTGCCAAGGAAACCCTGCCAATGCTCTGAGCGTGGCCTCAAGCCCCAGCCACTTGTTTGAAAAAGGACACATTTTCTCCTATCTTCAAAGCTATCTCAGTGCTCACTTTCCTGCACCCACCTCGATGAAACATAGCATGGCTTAAACACCAGAGCTATATGGTAATATTCAGACACACACACACACAGACTCACGCTGGACACATCCCTACTTCCACCCTGCAGCAATCTTCTTCTGTCTCTTTTGTTTTTTTTCTTTCTCTCTTTCTTTTTAATTTGGCTGCTCCACAGGCTTCCCAGGTGGCACAGTCATAAACAATCCGCCTGCCAATGAGGAGATTCAAAAGAGACAGATTTGATCCCTGGGTTGAGAAGATCCCCCGGAGGAGGGCATGGCAACCCACTCCAGTATTCGTGCCTCCAGAATCCCATGGACAGAGGAGACTGGCGGGCTACAGTCCATGGGGTTGCAAAAGAGTCAGACACGACTGAGTGACTGAGCACGCTCCGAGTCTTAATTGCAGCATGTGGATCCAGTTCCCTGACCAGAGATAGAACCCAGGCCCCCTGCACTGGAACTCAGAGTCTTAACCACTGGGCCCCAGGGAAGTCCCTCTTTGTTCTTTTCTGTGTTCACCTCTCTGGCCCCGCTCTGTGTCTGTTTCCACCTATTTCAGTCCCCTCTCTCTGTTTTTGTCTCTGTCGGTCTGGGTCTCTTTCCATCTGCCTCCATCACTGTCTGGGTCTCTGCTTCTCTCTCTGCCGTATCTTACATCTCTCTCCTGCCGCTGTCCCTTTGTATGTTTCTCTCATTTTGGGGTCTCTGTTTGCCCCTGCCAGCTCTCCCCTCACTACGGGGCTTTCTGGGCCTCACCTCCCCATCCCTCTAGCTCCATTGCAGCCCGTCTCCCTGTGAGCCACTACCTCACACTTTGTAAGCTCCCAAGGCAATCACAGAAAGAAGAAAGGGAGGAAGCAGGGAAATGGAAGCGAGTGGTGGGCTGGCAGTGTGAAGTCACGCTGAATAAACACGCAGCTGTCCCTTGTATCTCTCCTTGGCAGGAAGAAGTGCAGGGTGGTGGGGGGTGTGTATGTGTGTGGCAAGGAACAGTGGGCATGGAAGGAGATAGATGACAAGGCCCAGGTGAGAGAGAGGGAGTTGGGGGCAGCAGACAGGACTGGAAATTAAAGGGGATGGAAGTTTCCATGACCTCTGGTTCCTGGCAGTGGACATTGATTGCTGGGAACAGGGAGTTGTTTTGGGTCTAAGATAACAAAAGGATAAAGTAAGAAACCCGTGGGAAGAGCAGTGAGTGAGTGTAGGTGTGTGTGTGTGAGCTGTGTTGTAGTAATTAGCGCTATTTGCTACCAAGTTCTAGGTTTCTGGCTTCCTTGAGTGGCATCACATAACTGGTTCTAGCCAATGAATAGAAAAGAATGCACCACTTCTGGGCAGAAGGATTTTTTCCTAAGTACTTTGTTAAATTAAAAAACAAAAACAAAACTATTTTTTGATCACAGCCCTCAGCGTGTGAGATCCTAGTCTCCCAATCAGAGATTGAACCCGCACATCCTGCAGTGAAAATGCGGAGTCTTAACCTTTGGGAAATCCTGGGCAGAAGGACTTAATCGCCAGTGTGAGATCTTTCAGAAGTCTTCTTTCTCGCTGACACAGTGACCAGCAGGGGCCGTCAGTCGGGGTCCTAGCGTGACTAGAGGAGCAGAGGCTGTGATGGGCAGGAAAGAAGTCTCTGCTTTTCAAAGCCACTGAGATTTTCGAGTTGTTTATGAAGTGTAACCTTACCTACCATGACTGCTATGGTATATATATGTTGGTGACTGTGTATATATTTGTACTTGAGTGTAAAGTGAGCAAGCATGTTTGTTTAAGTGTTATGTACGTGCCTACATATATTTGGAGCTTTATATATATGCAAGCGTGTGTGTTTACGGGTGTGAGCGAGTACAAATCTCTGTATTTTTGGTCCATGCCCAGCCGCGGGCAAAGAAGGAAAGTTTCCCTTGCTGTCTTCTCACCTCCTGTTTTATTTAGAAACACAAAGGGCTGCATTTTGGTCCCAGCTTGTCTCCTCATCACATTTCCAGCTCTCATCTGCGTCTCCTCTTCCTAGCAGCGGCCACTTTCTTCCCTGCCTGCAGGCTCCAGGATGGCTACTGCCTGGCATGGTTTTCCTCTTCCCCCAGTCCAGGCTCTGCAATGGGCAGGGGACCCAAGACCACTGCTCTGGGGTTTGGCTGCTGGAGCTAGTGGAAAGGAACCCCTCTCTCTGTGGGGAGATGGACACAGAAAGGGCTTAAGTGGGAGCTCTCCTGGCTCTGGAGGAAGGAAACGGAGCTGAAACAAAGAAACAAGATCCAGGGCTGCTGCCTCTTACCAGTCACACCGGGGAAGGGTTTCATCTGCTTGCTCACCAAGGTGGTGTAGCCTGGCAGCTAGTGTGCAGGCTCCAGGGCTGAGCTGTGTGGACTGCCTGGCCCAGGCCCCCTGCCCTCTGGCTTGGGGTAGGCCCCAGCACTGGGGAGCCACACAGGAGACAGAGGGAAGGCTAAGAGTGAGGCTGAGGTGTTTAGCCTCCTGACTTGCTCCCTGTGAGCCTCGCAGAGGGCTGGCTCTGTCCCTCCACACCGACCGTAGCTCCTGTCCAGCCCCCCTCCACGTGGCTCTCCCTCCTCAGGCCTGGCTCCCACCATCGCCAGCCTTGGAGCTTCTCCACCCCTTGCTAACTCCCCTAGACCCTAGCTACACCTTTGCACCTTGCCCACACCTTTTTAAAACTCTTTCTGAGTTCCTCAGTTTGGCAGTCCCCTCCATTTCCAGCTAGACCCTGATTATTACTAAGATGCCTATATATCCAGACAAAACTATAATTCAAAAAGATACATGCACCCCTAGGTTCATAGCAGCACTATTCACAATAGCCAAGACATGGAAACAACATGCACCCCCCCACACACTCACACAAACACACACACACACTCACACACACACACACACACACACACACACTCACATACTGGAATACTACCCAGCCATAAATAGGAATGAAATAATGCCATTTGCCACAACATAGATAGACCTGGAGATGATCATACTAAGCAAAGCAAGTCAGAAAGAGAAAGACAAACACCAGGATGATATCACTAACATGTGGAATCTGAAATATGACACAAATGAACATATCTATGAAATAGACCCGCAGACAAAGAGAGGAGACTTGTGGCTGCCAAGGGCTGGAGTGAGGGAGGGATGGACTGAGAGTGGGGTGGGGGGTAGGCAGATGCAAACTACTATGTATAGGATAGAGAAACAACAAGGTCCTGCTGCACAGACAGGGACTCTATTCAATATCCTGTGATAAACCATAATGGAAAAGGATATGAAGAAGAACATATGTATATAACTGACTCACTTTGCTGTATGGCAGAAATTAATACACCATTGTAAATCAATTATACTTAAATAAAAAATTTTTAAAATATGAATGAGTGCCAGGCCCACAGCCAGCCTCAGTGTTTCCTCACCGGGTCTCTCTGCTGCCCCTGACTTGGCTCCTCTCCTTCCCTCTCCTCCCTCCCCAGACAGTGCTCTACTCTGACAATTCCTTCTTGGCTCCTTCTGACCTTGGCCCTTGCTGGACAGTCTCTCCTGGACAGTTGCCTCTACTCTCCCTCAGGATTTCAGCCACCAAAAACATTGCTGCTCCAGCCTTCATCCACGGGGCTCAGGCCAGAGTGTCCAACTACCCCCAGATAGTCGGTCTAGGCCTTCTCGGGCACCTCCAACTCAATTGCTCCAAACTGGACCTCTTCCTCTAAGTCTGCTTTTCCTCCCACCTGATCCCTTGGTGATGGGCCAGACTGTACCCCCAACGTCCAGGCCAGACACCCAGGAATCAGCCTTGACTTCGATTTTGCTCGCTCTGACTTCATTCTCTTAGGTCCTGACGGCTTTGAGCACCAGAATATTTTTGACCCTCCCTTTTCCCCAACCCAGCCCTTATTAGCCTGACGAGGCTCCCCACTGTTCCCCTGGACTGCAGTAGCCGCCTAACTGGCCTCTCAGTCTGTCCATACCCCCTGCCTCCAATCCATCCCATATTACAAATCTAAAGTTGTTACATCCTTTTGCTCAAAACCTTTCAGTGGTTTCCTACCGCGAGCTTCTTAGATAAGAGAACAAGACCTCTGTGATCTGAGCCCTGCCTCTTTCTCCTGAAATCTCTCTGCTCCTGCTGAAACTTCGCCCCAGGAATACAGAGCTGCTTCCCCCACCCTCCATGCCTCTCTGACTTTGCTATGTTGTCCGATTCTGGCTGGAATTCCTTCTCTGCCCACCCCCCCCCCCCCCCCCCCCCCCCCCCCCCCCCCCCCCCCCCCCCCCCCCCCCCCCCCCCCCCCCCCNGGGAACCAGCACATGAAAAATACCCCACATTTTGACCGCTTTCTCTGCACTCTTCCTTCCCTGATGCTTTCTGTAACTTTCCAGGACTGAGATTTCCCCAGGTTTGATGGTGGCTAAAGCCTTGCAGCTTCCAGGCTGTAGCACACTGAGCTTGTCACTTAACCTCTCTGTGCCTCTGGGGTTGGCCTCTCTGCAGAAGGTTCTCCATGGCTCTCTGTTTCCAGGGGCCCTGGGGTCGGGTAATAAGCAGTTGCTGAAAAGAACTGTGAAAGGTTTGACTTGGAAGCAGCGGAGTTTCTTTCCTCTGAAGGGCTTGAGGCTGTGCTTCAAGCTTCCAGTGGACACAATGAGTCAGAGGTTTAGCCAAGAGATCTTTTGTTCCAGTGGCGACAGCTCCACCTCCAGGAACCCAACCCTCCCAGAGGCCACTGCTACGGGCCGCAGCTCCTCCTATCTCCTCTGCAGTTTTCTACCATCAAAGCTGCAGGCAGATCGGAGCTGGGCTGAGGAAGGGCCTTCCACAGCTGTCCGTCCCAGATCTATTATTCTGAATCTGGGGGCGGGGCCAGGGAGGGGCTGCCGACTCGGGTTGTGACAGGCCCCTACCTCAGCTAGGTTTCATCCCCGCTTTAGCTGATAGAGGGTCTTATCTGCTCCAGCGACCCCCAAGCCTCCCGCCCCGTTCTCCGAGGAGTTTGCTTTGGCCTTTCCAGAACAATAGCTGTCTCTCTCGGCTGGTTCCAGGGAGGAGCTGGGGTCGGGAAGACCCTGAGCACTAGGGGGAGGAGGAGGGAAACGATTTAAAACAGGGAAGAGGGGCAAAGCAGAGGGAGAGACGGGGGAAAGGCACAAACTGACTTGGGCAGCTCCGGAAGGCAGAGCCTCTGGCCTTCAAAGACTTGCTTCGATTCTGGGGAAATCAGCCCAGCAAGAAGCCTTTCTCTTGCCCTGCCTTTGGGAGCAGTTTTCAACCAGGGACATTATTTATGAAGGCAAGGAGAGGGAGGAGTTGGGAACGGGTCACGTGGGTCCAGCCGTCATGGAAACACTCCAGGGTGCTGGACCCTCTGCCGCCTGCAGCCCCGCCCTGCCCCGCCCTGCCCCGCCCCGCCCCGCCCTGCCCCGCCCCTTCGGGCAGGCACCCCGGCGTGGGCGCCCCTGTGCGGCCAGCAGCGGCTCAGCACCTCGCCTCGGGGGTCTGCTCCAGGGGTCTGGGAGCCCAGCCCAGCAGCTGAGCGAGGCCAAGGGGAACAGAGATGAGTGTCCTGACCTATGGGCCTGCCCATCTGTCATCTCTTGGCACATCCATCACTTGTCCATGTGTGCAGGTTCCTTCAGCTCGCTCCCTGTATCCTGTGACCCACCATGGTTACCTGGGTGACAGCAGCATCTGGGTGTCCATCCTGAGCCCATTGTCTTTTTTCTAGTCCCTTCTTTCAGGAAGCCCTTCTTCAGGATATCCCTCTGCTTTGTCTCACTAGGCACAGATCCTGCCTCTCATTTCCCTGCCCATCTAGGATCAAGGCATCTATCGTGGCTCCTGGATGAGTCCTTCCAACTGCCCTGTGTTGTCTCCGAAACTGTCTCTCTCCATCAATCTATACATATCTACACATCTATTACTCAGGTGGCTGCCTATACATCATGCAGGCCCATTATCCATCATTTATCTGCATATGTATCATTCATGCTTCCAGCCATCTATTATCCAGTGCCTCTCTTGCCACCACTTTGATGTGGTGTGTTCTGCCATCAGGAGTAAAGGTTGTCAGACCTGCTTCCCCAAAACCCCAGTGAACAAAGGGAAGTGGAGGGAACAGAGAGGCCACACTAGGGGACAGTTAAGAGAGCCTGGGGGGCTCGGAGTTTAGAGGAGAGTGGGAAGATGTGGAGCTGCACCAGCTGAGGCTGATCTACTGGGAATCCCATTCATCGTCTCACTGTCCCTCTCTCCTGCCTCTCCCAAAGGATCGAGGGGTCACAGGTTTGATTTGCAGCAGGAGGGCCCTGGGCTACAGATACAGTTGCCCTTGCTGCTGAAAGGGAGGAACTTTCTGGAGGAAAGGCAGAATGGAGACGGTCCAGACATGGCTAGTCACAGGGTCAGGTGCAGAGGAAGTTGCAACTGGGACCAAGAGAGCCCTAGGCTAGATAAACCTCCGCCTCCACCTCCGTGTGGCACACACTTCTGGGGCACAGGATTTTGCAGGAGGAGCTGATTTCCTTTGGCTGAGGAATACTTACCTAATCACAGGCGCACCCTGCGGGCCAGTGTCTCACGTTGGTTTTATAAGCATCACTCCTCATGTCGTGGGTAATACTGAGTCTTTTCCCCTGAGCATGGTGAGCTGGAGGAACTGGTAAGACTGCAGCTCCTCTGCACCTCTGGTTTTCACACCGCCTGTTTCCTCCAGCATGCCTTGCCTCCCTGTGCCCCTCTCACGCACACGCAGAAGCTGCAAAGGGAAGTGGGAGGGCCCTGTGGACACCCTGGGCGGAGCTCCGTCTCATCCATTTCTGTGGCTTCAGTTCTAAGCTCAGTCCTGGCAGGAAACTCAGGCAAGGCCGGCTGTAGGACTGAGACCTCTCCCAGAGTTTTCCAGCAGGCATCTATCTGGCTCTCATGGCGTCTCCCCAGGCCCTGCACCTCCTACAGTGCTCGGGATCACCTCATGAGCGAAGAAGGGGTGACGCTATCACCTCCGTCATCTTCCTCGGGGGTTCTTGGTAGGGCAATACCCCGTGTTTCCAGGGCAGGCTGGTGGGAGGGCCAGACATTCAGAGGATGGTTTATCAGACCACCAACTTCATTTTATATTTGGCCACTCCATATGGCATGTGGGATCTTAATTCCCTGACTAGGGATCCAACTTGAGTTTTCTACATTGAAATCTCTGAGTCTTAACCACTAGACCGCCGGGGGGAAGCCCTCAGCCCGCCAGCTTCAATCAAGGATGGGAATGTACCTGTTCTCTTTTGCCTGACTGGAAACTGAACACCCCAACTCCCTAAGTCGCTTTAGTTTATGAGGTTATTTGCATCCAAATTTGCCAGGAGTTGGAGGGCCTGCGGGTGAGAGACATAGGGGATGGCCTTGTGTGGGCCTCCCTCCTCATAGCTCCAAGGGTTAAAAAGCACTTAGCAGTAGCACATAATAAAAGCAAATGTAAGAGAAAGAATATCCTAAGGATTTAATAAACTGCAAACAAAATTATCACGATTCTTTTCCTAGCCAGTTGAGTTTTCAGTGATTAAGAAAATACAATTTCCTGTAATTAAATCTTAACAAGAAATGTTATTAAAAACACTCTGTCCCAGCTCCCATAATAATTGCATGCTCTCCTAGAACAGTAAACAGAATTAGACTTTTCAGCGTACATGCTAATCCATGTGTCATTTTGATCAAATTTGTACTAATAACCTATCTTCTTATTCGGAGACATGGAAAGAAAGCAAGAAAGAGCCAGGCCCAGGGAGAAAGAGTAGACCCCTGCTGGAGAGTGGGAAGCCAGGAGTGCTGGGGTTGGGCTCCCATGATAACTGTTAAATTTGTTGAGCACATACTAATGCTATGCTCTGTGCTAAGCATGTTACAGGTATAATTTCACTCACTCCTCACACGCCCTGGAGCCATAGTTGTCCTCACTTACAGACAAGGAGCTGGAGAAGGACATGGCAACCCGATCCAGTACTCTTGCCTGGGAAATTCCATGGACAGAGGAGCCTGGTGGGCTACAGTCCAGAGGGGTTGCAGGAGAGTCAGACATAACTTAGAAAGTAACTAACAACACTGTCAAAGAGACTGATGCTCAGGGAGGTTTAGTAACTCACCCAAGGTCACTCACAGCTGGGTTAGAACCCTCAGAGCCCAGACCCAAAGCCCTTTTGTGTAACTCAGCTCTGGAGTATGGCTCAGGCCCTCCTGGGACCTGCGCTACGCCATCAGATGGAAACAGTCTCTGTCCTTGGGAGCTGGCCTGCCTGATTTTGCAGAGGCTTGATGCTAACTGGGAGGAGGAACTTCCTCACACTGGGCCACCATACAGGACTTTGAAACAAGGGAGACTGGCATCTCCTTTGAGAAGTTTCTTTTCCTTTCACAAAAGCCAAGCAGAGGGAGAGGAGCTTGTGGAGGGCCTGGTGTGAGGGCAAAGGCTGGTGTCTGTATGGTGCAGGGTGCCAGCTCTGCTAATGGCCCTGGGGCCCAGCTGAGGACATTCTAGCACCGTGGAGCCACGGAGGTCAAAGCTTGTCTTCCTGCACGTGTGCATCTCTGTGTGTGTTTGTGTGTGTGCGTGAGTGCACAGGAGACGTCAGGGAGAGGGCGCATGTATGAAGGTGTATGTGACTGTGTGCATGGGTGTGTCAGGGTCTGATGTGTGTGAGGGCATGCACACGCACACCCCTGGGGCCCGTCCCTAATACAGGGAGCTGGAGCCAGCCCAGCACAGGAGCTCTGGCTCTTATCCAGCTACAGCAGCCTCAGTTCCTGCAGGCTTCATCCCCCTCGAAGACTGGCCTGAAATTATCCCCAGTGCTCATGCTTCTGCACGCACACAGGCACCAGTGTCTCCCTCTCTCCTTCCCAGTCCACTAATTGGCTCTCCTAATTAAATTCCTGCTGGGATGGAAGGGGCGGGCTTTCCTGTTCCCCGATTCTCTGGGGACCAGGTTTTGCTGACCCAGAAGGGTTGCATCCGTCATCCACGCCCCCCAACTCCCACCCCACAGCCCTCGCTCCTGCTCCAGAGAAGCACGGGTCCCAGGAAGAGGGTGAGGGGTCTCCTTGTGTAGGACCCAGCTCAGTGAACACTTAACAACCTGTTTGCCCTGTGTCCAGCACTAGGTGTTGTGGGGGAAGAAGTGGGACGACAATGACCAAGTCAAGTGGATCCTCTATTTTAAGGCTCCTCCTCCCAACCTCTGCAGCTCTGAACCTTGCTCACACCCCTCATCCTGTCCCTCCGACCGCCCCCAGGCAGCAACCTACCTCTCCCATCTTATCTCCCATGTTTCATTGCAGAAAGTTCCATTTTGCCAGAGGGCTCACTCATGCCTGGGACCTCCTGGGCCCCTAGCTCATTCCTCCAACCTCCTTCCTGCATCTGGAAGTTTTCATCAGATTGGCATCTCCTCCAGGGAGCCCTCCCTGACTGCAGCCACATCTCCGTTCTCTGGATACCTGCTGGACTCTTGCCTGTGGAGGCCGACCATTGGGCTTTGGTGTATGCTGTGTGCTAAGACTGTTTCCCTTTTTACAGGCATTTCCTGCCTCGCTAATGAGAACTTAAACCCTTTGAAAGCAGAAGCTCGTTCTTGTGCCTCTTCTTGCAGAGCTCAGCAGTGTATGCAACACAGACAGGGAGCTCCAAGAATCTCTGTGCAGTGACCAGAGTAGGAAGAGGATGGAGGAGGCAGGAGCTCGCCGTTCTCGACCCTGGGGAGCTCTGTGCAATGTAGAACTCCTGCCCCCTGAATCTCACACTGCACGGGCCTTGGATGTCTTCTCTGAGGTGTCCCCACAAGTGGAGCCTAAGTTAGGAGTTCTTTGTGGGTGGCTGCAGGGGCAGCCAAGGCTAGGAGAGAAAGTCAGGTCAGGGTGAGGGGCAACCCGCAGGAGACTGGGGCACAAGCAGCACCAGGGAGCTGACCCCTGGGCATCACCTCCTCCCCAAGCAGGCAGTCTTTGGCAGCCTGGAGGCAGGGTGGATCTGTTGACCAAGAGTCATTCTCCTGAAAAAGGAGCAGTTGTGAGTGAACCCTTAGCAGCTGGGGCTGGATGTACTAGCCCGATAAAGGCAATCTGGATGCACCAACAGCATCCACTGCCTCCCCCAGAATGCCTTTGACACTAGGTAACCATGGTTTGAGTCTGTCCCAGAGGTATGTAGAAGGGAAGACAGAGAGACACTGGTACCAAGCTGTCAGCCTATGGGGGCACCTCCAAGGTAACCGTCAGGAGGGTTTTATGTCAGTTTTGCACTGAATGAGCCCCTTTCAAGGGCTTCCCAGATGGCGCTAGTGGTAAAGAACCTGCCTGCCAATGCAGGAGACATAAGAGACGTAAGATGCCTTCTGACCCAGGGGTTGGACCTGAGTCTCCGGCGGCCCTGGCATTGGCAGGCAGATTCTTTCCCACGGAGCCACCTGGGAAGCCCTGGCCAATGGAGACCAGAAGGTGGGGGAACAGTGACCCTGAGGTTGCCTGTTCCCCTGGCTCTCTACCTGTGAGGTCAGCCTGGGCTGGAGGAAGATCACTGCTCTTCCTGAGGTGGCCTGTTCTCCACCACTCTCTCTTCTCTGAGTTCCAGTAACCCTCATCCCTTTGAGCTCCATTGCTGCCAGTCCTGGGTTTCTTTGATTTCCCCTGTGGTCTCTCTCAATCACACCGATACTTTTGTACATAATTAATTATTATGTACAAAGTTGATTCTTTTGTACATAAGCCCTCCTCAAATTATCCTAACTTGAGCGAGTTACCTACTTCCTAGTGAGATCTTGACTAACACACGGTTTGTATAGCCACAAGACTTCTTAACCGATATGACCCTTTATTCCTGGGCTGACTTGAATGGGTCTCACAACCAGCAGAGCCTGGCTGGGGCTGTCCCTACAACAGCCGACCCTGTGGGATCCTCGAGTCCTGCCTGTGATGGCTGTTCACAGCTGATGTGGGTGGGGCCCTCAATTTGGAGCCAGACAGACATGAAACCCCATCTTTCTTGGTTTTAGTTGTGGGAATTTCTCTCGGCAAGTCATGTATTCTTCTTGCACCCCATGTTCGTCATTGGTATGATAGGCACAAAATGCGTGCCTTGCAGAATTGCAGTATGGTTTGGAGATACTGTTAATGAAAAGCCTATCTAGAGAATGAAGACTCTTTTACTATATCTATCTGTTTATCTGTATACCAACATATGAATGAACAGATCTTTAAGATATACTATGGAGCTTTAAAATCACAATGTATGGCATTCAGTAAAAATCCGTAGGCATACCAAGAGACAGGACCAGATCACTTTAGTTACGAGACAGACCCAAAAGTGATCTGGATACCGAGGACTTAAAACCAGCTGTGGTTAATATGTTCAAGAACCCAGAAGAAAAGATTAAACATGAAAAACTTCAGGGAGTTCAGGGAGTTCCTCTGGGGAGCTTTGTTATACTTTGTAACAGTATTATTTCTATTTTCTGTTTTGGTCCTTTTGCAGTGAGGCATGTGGGATTCAGCTCCCTGACCAGAGATTGAACCTGAACCCTCTTTGCTGGAAGGCGAAGTCTTAACCACTGGACCACCAGAGAAGCCCCTCCATGTACTTGTTTTTTTTTTAAGATCCCATATATAAGTGATATCATACAGTATTTGCCTCTCTCTGTCTGACATTTCATTTAGCACAGTGCCCCCAGGTTCTATCTATCCTGTCACAAGTGCAAGATTTCATCCTTTGCATGGCTGAATAATATTCCTTCAGTTTCTTTATCCAATCTTCTGTTGATGGTGCTGGGATAAGAATATATGTTTTTATTCATCTATGGGAGATTTGGAAGGATGAAAAGCTGTATGCACGAGTATAGGATAACTTGGGATAGGAATAAGTCTTTTCACTGTAAACCTTTCTGTATTGGGTTGCTTTTTGAGCCATGTGAATATATCACCAGTTCAAAGCAAGCAAATAAAAACAAGTGCCTTTAGGGACTTCCCTGGTGGTCCAGTGGCTGAGACTTTGCTCTCAATGAAGGAGGCCTGGGTTTGATCACTGGTCAGGGACCTAGATCCCACATGAGGCCACTAAGAAATCTTGCACGCTACAATGAAGATCGAAGATCCCAAGTGCCAAAATTAAGACCTGGTGCAGCCAAATAAATACATGTTTTTAAAAAGTGCCTTCACTTATTTGCAATAAACTATAGGGACTGATTATTGCAAATAAGTGAAGGCACTTTTTAAAAACATGTATTTATTTGGCTGCACCAGGTCTTAATTTTGGCACTTGGGATCTTCGATCTTCGTTGTAGTGTGACTGATTTGGAGAAGGAAATGGCAACCCACTCCAGTGTTCTTGCCTGGAGAATCCCAGGGACAGCAGAGCCAGGTGGGCTGCCGTCTGTGGGGTCGCACAGAGTCGGACACGACTGAAGTGACTTAGCAGCAGCAGTATAGGGACTGATGCTTAAGCTGAAACTTCAATATTTTGACCACCTCATGTGAAGAATTGACTCACTGGAAAAGACCCTGATGCTGGGAGGGATTGGGGGCAGGAGGAGAAGGGGATGACAGAAGATGAGATGGCTGGATGGCATCACGGACTCAACGGACACGAGTTTGAGTGAACTCTGGGAGTTGGTGATGGACAGGGAGGCCTGGCGTGCTGCAATTCATGGGGTCACAAAGAGTCAGACACGACTGAGTGACTGAACTGAACTGACAGCTAGAGCCTAATTTCTTTTTGAAGCAGTATATTTTGATAACTAGTTTGGTTCTTTACATTAAACCCAAACCTACCTTTCTATAGGTGGGGCTAGTGGTAAAGAATCCGCCTGCCAACGCAGGAGATATAAAAGATGCAGGTTCAATCCCTGGGTCCGGAAGATCCCCTGGAGGAGGAAATGGCAACCCACTCCAGTACTCTTTTCCTGGGAAATCCCATGGATCAAGGAGCCTGGCGGGCTACAGTCCATGGGGTCTCAAAAGAGTTGGACATAACTTACCGACTAAACATCAACCACCTTTCTGTAAGTTGCAAGCAGGATCCTTGCTCATTCCTAAAAAATGGCAGAGTGCCAGTCCACCCAGTCTTTCAAGCGACAGTTACATGGCTTGCTGCAATATCTTCT
Source organism: Redunca redunca (assembly GCA_006410935.1). NCBI lineage: Eukaryota > Metazoa > Chordata > Mammalia > Artiodactyla > Bovidae > Redunca > Redunca redunca. The sequence goes on from SJYQ01040067.1 coordinate 362,581, forward strand.
GTGTTCTGGCTAAATACACTGAGATATTTTTGTTGTTCTCATCGGACACAGTTTCCAGGCACTTAAATTTCTGATCACTTTCTTCTGAACTGGTTAACGTTTACCAGCGTACTTCTTACATGATGCCCAGAGCAGAACAACAGGTGAGCTGGGTTCTCACCACATTAAGACTATCACCTCCTTTGATCTAGTGGTTTTATTTCTTTTTACGTAATCTAAAATAGAGCATTGGAAGGACTGAAGCTGAAGCTGGAGCTCCAATACTTTGGCCACCTGATGCAAAGAACTGACTTATTGGAAAAGATGCTGATACTGGGAAAGATTGAAGGCAGGAGGAGAAGAGGACAACAGAAGATGAGATGGTTGGATGTCATCACCGACTCGATGGACATGAGTTTGAGCAGGCTCCAGGAGTTGGTGATGAACAGCGAAGCCTGGTGTGCTGCATTCCATGGGATCACAAAGAGTTGGACACGATTGAGCGACTAAACTGAACTGAAAACAGAGCAAGCTTGTGTGGTTATTACACCAAATGGTTAGCAGCTGTTAAAATTCTGGTTGACTAAAACCAGGTCTTTTTCACACAAACTTCTATCGAATGTAACACCCTCACCCTCTTCTGAATTTATGTAGATATTAAATACCAGATCACTTTTCCCCAGTCTTTTTCCTCCTTTACATTTCAGCCTGTCAAGGTCTTTTCAACACTGGATTCCGGCAGCTCTCAGTCCTGAGCAGGATGGATAAGCACCTTAAACAAGACAGCGTATATGTAAGTGGGGTGATGAACAAATACTGCAACTTTTAAAAAATGTGTCCCAGAGTCTCTTTCAGATTTATTCGGTGGGGGTTATCTTCCCCAGGCACAAATAAAAACACTGGCAGGCCTATGATTTGTTCTGCTCTCTTAGGTAAGTGATGGCTCCGCAGTCACTTTTTTTTTAAATGACAGCTTTATTGAGATATAATTCACACATCATAAAATTCACCCTTTTAGAGCATACAATTCAATGATTTTTAGTATATTCGGAGTAGTGCAACCATCGCCACAATCAATTTTGGAATACTTTCATCACCCCAGAAAGAAACCCTGTCCCCATTAACAGTCATTTCCCATTTCCCCCTTTCCACCCCACCCCCTGCCCTGGACAACTATTAATATTAATCTACTCTTTACCTTTACGGATTTGCCTGCTCTGGATGTTTCATATAAACGGAAGCATGCTGACTTTGGTGGCTGTCTTCTTTGACGCAGCATAATGTTTTCAAGGTGCACCCATGATGTAGCCTAGATCAATATTTCATTCTTTTTTATGGCTGAATAATATTCCGTCATAAGGATATACCACATTCTCTGTCCATTCATCACTGGACACTTGACACTTGGTGGTTTCCACTTTTTGGCTATTATAAGTAATGATGCAATGAACATTTGTGTACAGGTTTTTGGATGGACATATTTTCATTTCACTTGGGAATATATGTAGGAGTAGAATTGCTGGGTCAAAGGGTAACTAACATTCTGAGGGGCTGCCAGACTATTTTACAAAGCAAGCAAACCATTTCACATTGCCATTAGCAGTGCGTGAGGGTTCCAGTTTCTCCACATCCTCTCCAACACTTATTACCTGTGTTTTTTTCATTAGAGTCATCATAGTGGGTGTGACGTGGGGTCCACACATGGCAAGAGCCCTCTCCAAAGTAATCTAGTCGGCAAATTCTCTCTTTTCTACTATCTGTCCTTTTAACATGCACTTGACTTGGCTGAGGGTGCTGCAAGTTATGAAACCTTGAACGTTTCCTTGGTAAATTCTGTGTTCAGATCTGACTTTGGAATTTCACTTCTAATATTATGTGGGTGACTCCTTTGAAAACTCAGATTTAATATTTTGGTGTGTGTGCAGTGCCCAATGCCTGGCAGGCGCTTTGTAAGGGTCTCTTGTCTTCCTGGAGGTTTTCTCCACCCCAGATGAAAACTGTGAGCTGGTGGAGGCCAGCTCTCTGTGTGGTCCATACTTCCAGCCATCTCAGCAGATGGGACCTCTTAAGGAAAGGCTGTGTCAGGGGCCTTGCCGCGGCAGGATGAGTGTGTCTCTGGCCCTGCTCTCACTGGTCCCTGTGGTGGCAAAATAAAACAGAATGGCCTCCAGGACTCTATCCTAGCTCTGCTCCTAGCTCACTGTGAGACCCCGGAAAGCCAGCGTGTCCTCCCTGTGCTTCCATTGTTGTGTTTACAAAACATAGGGGCGGGTTGGATTTGATGAGGGGTTAAAATTTTAGCTATAAAACACAATCTATCGGGCTTCCCCGGACTCGGTGGTAAAGAATCTGCCTACAGGAGATGCAGTATCCTTGCCTGGAAAATCTCGTAGACAGAGGAGCCTGGTGGGCTGCCGTCCATGGGGTTGCAAAGAGTCGGGCACGACTGAGCGACTAACACACACACACACAGGAGATGCAGGTTCGATCCGTGATCCGGGAAGATCACACATGCTGAGGTGCAACTAAGCCCGAGCACCAAAACTGCCGAGCTTGTGCTCTTACGCCCGTGTGCCACGGCTACTGAAGCCTGTGCGCCCCGGAGACTATGCTCCACGACAAGAGAGCCACGGCACTGCACGCTGCAAGTAGAGAGCAGCCTTCGCTCTCTACAGCTAGAAAACAAAACAAAAACAAAAACAGGTGCAGCAACAAAGACCCAGAGCAGCCAAAAAAGAAATTTTTTTTTTAATGCAATAGATTGTCCTCCAAAAGAAATAAACTTGACCTTGGCTTCTAAGAAAGGCTGGTCACATGAGACAGAAGTGGGGTCATGGAGACAGGGCTGTGGGCTAGAGATACAACGCGGGAGAGGGGCGGGATGAGCAGAGTATGCCAAGCAGCATGGGGGCCATCCAGCATGGAGCTGCTAGCACGTGGGGGGCAGTGGACACCGGCGGGGGAGCCCTCAGGATTGTGCGGTCACACAGCCCTCCTTGACCTTGAGCCATCAGGCTTCCAGGGCTCCAGGGTCTCACCTCTGTCCACAGCAGGTGCCATTATGTCACCCAAAGGCAGGCTGCCCACCTAGCTGAGGACCAGCTTTTACGATCTGGAATGGGTTGGCAGTGTTTCCTTGCTTGGTGATACCACTCAGCTGCTGGCAAAGTGTGGGAACCCACGGGGAGTTGTCGGGTATGTGTGTGTGTGTGTGTGTGTTATTTCCCCCCTTCTTCCCAAACAGTCCTATTCTGCCTGGACCTCATTCTGTTGTCCTTTGGGAGATGCTCCAGTGGCCTCAGGCTACCCTTCTTTTATGTCCCCAGTATTCCCTGAAGTGACAAGTTTCTGGGACTTCCGTGGTGGTCCAGGAAGAATCTACTTTCCAATGCAGGGGACCCAGTTTGATTCCTAGTCGGGGAACTAAGACCTCACAAGCCATGGGGCAGCTAAGCCCACGCTCCACAGCTATTGAGCCCGTGTGCTCTGGAGCCCATGGACGGTAACTAGAGGAGCCTGCATGCCACAGCAAAGAACCCATGTGCTGCAACTAAAAAAAACCCATGCAACCAAAAAAAAAAAAAATTAAACAGGTTTCTAATTCATCACACTCAGAGCTATGCAACATCTGCTCAGCTGCTGAGGAGGAATCCGGGAGGACCCAACAGGCAACCGGGGTCACAAACAGACTTCAGGTGGACGACCGAGAAGGAACGAATGTTTATTGTGCAACTACTATGTGCTGGCCACGGCCCAGGGTCCTTCTCATATTCACTCATTTAATTCTTACAGCAACTCTGTGGAAAGACATAATCCATGTCATTTCTCCAATTGGGGAAATGAGGGTCAGAGAGCCCAGGAGTTTTCCCCGAATCTCTCACTAGGTCAAGGGCTGAGCTTGGATTTGAAACAGGCACTTTGTAAGGGTTTCTAAACCTTGTGGTCTTTCTCTTACAACTGACTGTTCACAAGCCTATCCCAGGTCAGCACAGAAACCCGTGTCTTAAGTTGGGTTCTTCCAGAATGACCCTGTGCTGAGGATTCATACACAGGTGATATATTATGAGAATGCTCACTTGAGAATCTGGGAAGAGGGAGGGAGAAGCAGGGGAGGAAAGAGGAAAAAGCCAAGCACAGGGAGGTGAATCAGCCTGATCCTGCGGGAACTCGAGTGTAACTCACACTCAGGGTTAGTCCTGCTTCCAGGCGAGATTCCTGGTCTTTTTCTCCTCTCATCGGTCACTGTCTACAGGCTGGATGTGTGTGGGGAGGAAGGAATGCAAGCCCCCAGACACTTCCAGCTCTCCTTACAGATGAGGTGCCTCCAACAGCCTGAGGGATACTTCTGGAAAAGGTCACAGTGTCTGACATTAGCTGCAAAGTGCACTGAACTTGGCAATGAACACACACCAGTTAAAGGGATCCAGGGTGACGGCAGAGGGGGGCCCACCAGTGTCTGCCACTCTCAGCTTTACCCGGCCTGGAGGGCAGGAGGAGCACTGGGCTCTGAGTCCGCAGGCACCTGGGCTGCTCCTGGGTCCTGACACTGATTTTATTTGTGTATCTCAGCGATACTGCCAACTTCTCTGGTCTTTGTTTCCTCATCTGTGAAATGAGGGGCTGGACTAGATTCATTCATTCAGCTAATATCTCCTGCATGCCTACTGTGTGCCAGATATCACCGTGGGGCTGGGGGGACATCAGTGAACAAAAGAAACAAATATCCCTCCCCTCATGGAGCTCAGATCTAGAGGAGAAAAGCTGATAGAGACAAAAGAAATGATTGTGCTACATCCTACATTAAAGGCTATGAGTGCAATAAAAGATAAAGCATGGTAGGGATTTTCCTGGTGGTCCAGTGGTTAAGGGGGCTTCCCTGGTGGCTCAGATGGTAAAGAATCTGCCTGGGCTGGGCAGATCCCCTGGACGAAGGCATGGCAACCCACTCCAGTATTCTTGTCTGGAGTATCCCCATGGACAGATGTGCCAGTGAGCTACAGTCCGTGGGGTTGCAAAGAGTCGGACACAGCCGAGCAACTAAGCACAGCACCAGGGGTTAAGAATCCACCTTGCAATGCAGGGAACGTGGGTTCCATCACCGGTCGGGAAACTAAGATCCCACGTGCTGCAGGGCAACTGGGCCCGCACACAGCTACTGAGACCGCGCCACAACTAGAGAAGCCCGTGCACCACAGTGAAGACTCAACACAGACAAAAAACAAAACAAAAATTGAAAACAGGGTGAGAGGGGTAAGGTCAAGAAGCAACCGTTAGAACCAGACATGCAGCAAAGAACTGGTTCAAAATTGGGAAGGAGTATGACAAGGCTGCTTATTCTCACCCTGCTTATTTAACTTATATACAGAGAACATCATATGAAATGCCAGGCTGGGTGAAGCACAAGTTGGAATCAAGATTTCTGGGAGAAATATCAACAAGCTCAGATATGCAGATGATACCATTCTAATGGCAGAAAGCAAAGAAGAACTAAAGACCCTCTTGATGAAGGTGAAAGAGGAAAGTGAAAAAGCTGGCTTAAAACTCAACATTCAAAAAACTAAGATTATGGCATCCAGTCCCATTACTGCATGGCAAATAGATGATGAAAAAATGGAGACAGTGACATTTTATATTCTTGGGCTCCAAAATCACTGCAGAAGGTGACTGCAGCCATGAAATTAAAAGACGCTTGCTCTTTGGAAGGAAAGCTATGACAAACCTAGACAGCATATTAAAAAGCGGGGACATAACTTTGCTGGCAAATGTTCATAGCTATGTTTTTCCAGTGGTCATATAAGGATGTGAGAGTTGGACCATAAAGAGGGCTGAGCGCTGAAGAATTGATGTTTTCAAATTGTGGTGCTGGAAGAGACTCTTGAGAGTCCCTTTGACTGCAAGGAGATCAAACTAGTCAATCCAGAAGGAAATCAACCCTGAATATTTATTGGAAGGATTTTTGCTAAAGCTGAAACTCCAATACTTTGGCCACCTGATACGAAGAGCTGACTTGTTGGAAAAGACCCTGTTGCTGGGAAAGATTGAGGGCAGGAGGAGAAGGGGACGACAGAGGATGGGATAGATGGATGTCATCACCGACTCAATGGATTTTGAGCAAACTCCAGGAGATAGTGAAGGACAGGGAAGCCTGGCATGCTGCAGTTGCATGAGGTTGTGACTGAACAGCAAGAGGGATATCCAACAACTCTGAATGGGGGTGGAGTCAAATTTTTAAATAGAGTCATAGAGGGTGACATGGAGCAGACCTGAAGGAGGTAATCCCTTACCTCCAGACATCAAGGAAGCTCTCTAAGCATGGGGAACAGTGAGTGCAAAGGCCCTGTGGTAGGAGAGCAGCCATGTGCTTGAGGAACCAACCACCATCAAGGTCAGGGAAGCTGGAGGGGACTGAACAAAGGGAAGCATGCTAGGATGTGAAGTCAGAGAGGTGGTGAGGGACCAGACTGTATACATCTTGTAGCCCACCGTGAGGGCTTGCACTTCTACTTAGTGTGAAATGAGCAACCCTTCTGAGCACAGGAAGGACGTGACCTGACTTGGGTTTTTAAAGAATCTCCCTAGCTGCTGTGTTGAGAGTGGATGATAGGCGGTCAAGAGCAGAAGCAGGGAGACCAGTGAGGAGGCTTCTGGAGTCCTTTAGGGCAGAGGTGGTGGGGACTGGGCCAGGGGTGGGGGGCAGCGGTGGAGGTATGCGAAGTGGGTGGGTTCTGGCTCAATGTTGCAGGTAGAGCCTGTCAGATCTGCTGATGGATTGAGGGGACTGTAAGAGAGTCCAGTCAAGGAAGATTCCACAGTTGCTTGCAATGAACCTAAAGGATACTGTTGCCATTTACTGAGTGGGGAAAGACTCTGGGTGGAAAAGGTTTGTGGAGGAAAAACCAGGGGCTCAGTTTTGAACATGCTGAGTTTGCAACGTCCATTAGACAGACTAGTGGAGATGTTGCATAGTAGGCAAACACACATTTGAGTTGAGTTCAGGAAGGAGGTCTGAGCGGTGCCAATAAATTTAAGAGCTGATAAACATTTACAACAGGAGACTTCTGGGCCACTGTGCAGACAGAGCAGGGAAAGGATTTAGGGACTGAGCCCAGCACTGGCACGGCAGAGGGCCAGGAGGCAGGGACACGTGGCAAAGGGGCCCAGAGGGGCACCCAGGAGGCGGGAGGAGAAGCTAAGGGAAGAGGCTGGTGGTTGAAACCCACTGGGCCCCTTGCAGCTCTGACCCTGGTTGCTAATTGTCCATGGGCCTCCCTCCCCTCCCTCTAGGACTCAGGTCAGAACTGCCCTCCTTTATTTTTTATTTATTTATTTTAAACTTTTTTTCTTTTCCATTGTGGTTTATTACAGGATACTGAATACACTATACCCCATGCTATAGAGTAGGACCTTGTTTATCCAGTCTATATAAAATAGTTTGCAGAATTTTGTCATGCGCTGGTCAGCCTGTCCTTCTCCTCCTGACCTTTCTTTTTCAGAGTTAATCCCTAATGTCATTTGACATATCTACTTTATGTATATGCATGTATAAATATATATATATATATGAATACGTATATATTTATATATGGGCTTCCCTAGTGGCTCAGATGGTAGAGAACCTGGATGCAACGCGGGAAACCCGGGTTCAGTCCCTGGTTCAGGAAGATCCCCTAGATAAGGGAATGGCAACCCACTCCAGTATTCTTGCCTGGAAAATTCCATGGACAGAGGAACCTGGAGGGCTACAGTCTATGGAGTCGCAGAGTCGGACAAGACTGAGCGACTAACACCACCCTACACTTACATACACACAAACACACATATGCATTCATATGTATGAAAAAACCATAGAAATAGTAGAGAAAAATCAATGCTTAATTAAATTTTTTTTTGCTCAGTCTCTGTCTTTCAAACTAGGGTTGGTTTTTTTTTTTCTCTATCTCTTTTTCTCCTTCTGACCTTTCTAATCTTAATTCTCTATTCCTGCCCCTAGCTCTCCTGAAGCACTCATCCGTCCCATTCCTCGAAGTGTTTGCCTGAGGTTTGCTGTCCACACAGGCTCGGAGCCAGAATTTGGGGGAGCCCTTGGGGCCCAACAGCAGAGCAGACAGGTTTGAGAGCCCAGGCTCAGTTCCCCCATGCTAAGTGAGGTCATAACCCCCCATCTCAGCTTCCTCAGCTGTAGAATTGAGTGTGAGACTAGCTCCTCACCTTACAGGGCAGGAGACCTGGGTCTAACCCCTGGTTGGGAAGATCCCCTGGATGAGGGAATGGCTACTCACTCCAGTATTCTTGCCTGGAGAATCCCATTGACACAGGAGCCTGGCAGGCTACCGTCCATGGGTCACAAAGAGTCAGGCATGACTGCCTAAGACACTGCAGCCTCAGGGCCTCAGTTTTCTTAACTCTAAAATGGGCTTTTAAGTGTCCCTTCCAGTTGTCAACAGATAGTTGTTATTTGAGAAAATATAGATGTTAAACCAGCCCAGGCCCAAATCTCAGCTTGCTGCTAACGAAGGGCATGAAAACAAAAATATCCTTAAACAACACACCTATTAAATCAGTAAAGATAAATTAAAATTGCATGAGCAGATGTTGGCAGGGCAGGGAAGAAGCAGGAATGTTGGCTCACAACCGCCCACAGCTCTGGGGTTGTTTGAGCTGATGTTTGGGCATCCAGTCCAGTAAGAGGTACCAGCAGCTATTGCCAGAGAGGACAAGTCACACCCTTCGGCCTAGCAGGTTATTGCACATTTGGAAATAAGTCTTAAGGAAATAGCACAAAGGGAGAAAAGCAATTTGCACTAATGTGGTTATCTGGAATGTGAAAAAAAATTAGAAAAGTCTGAAGCACTTATCAAATCATGGAATTTATTTGTGCCAGAATACCTTCCTATACTGTGGCCAGTGATCACTAGTGGCCTGCCTGGAACCACCTCTCTCTACTTTAGAAAAAAAAAAAAATTAGCAGGGTAACTTAGCTAATTTAGTTGATTAGCCTGGCTGCCCAGAATAAGAAATTTCATTTCCCAACCTCTTTTACAACTAGATGTGGCCTTGTGACCAAATTCTAGCCACTGGGACATAATCAGAACAGTCATATGGGACATGTCATTCGAGAGACAGTGTCTCGCCTCCCTCAACCCCATAGCTTCCTCCTCCCCTCTGACTGGGATGCAGATGTGATCACTGGCATCTCAGCAGCCATCTTAAGCCATCTGGAGGGAGCCACCTGATAAGAATGGCAGAGTAATCGGAACGGAGCCTGGATCCCTCATTACCACGGGGTCGCCACATTAACCCCCCTCCCACTGCCTCCCTCTAGAGGTTTTACTTGAGAGATTATAGTAACCTTCAGTATTTAAGTCATTCTTAGTTTGCGTTTTCTGTTATTAGTAGCCAAATATACATGTAGGGAGAAAAGATTTCGTGGAAAAGTAGGACAGAAGAGTAGACACTCTTCACGGATCACAACTATGTAAGCTGTATGTCAGTGCAGAGATCGTGATTGAGGGGAGACTCATCAATGATAGTGTGATGGTGCTGACTGGGTTTTTTTCCCCTCTCCACCAGTTCAGTTGCTGGATCAGTCAGGAGAGGCTGGGTTACGCTGAGTGAGTGAAAAGTCGCTCAGTCGAGTCCGACGGTTTGCGACCCCGTGGACTATACAGTCCATGGAATTCTCCAGGCCGGAATACTGGAGTGGGTAGTCTATCCCTTCTCCAGTGGCTCTTCCTGAGCCAGGAATCAAACCGGGGTCTCCTGCATTGCAGGCAGATTCTTTTCCAACTGAGCTATCAGGAAAGCCCTGGGTTATGCTGAAACGACAAGTAACTCCTAAATCGCAAGGGCTTAAAACAACCACATTTAATTTTCACTCGCTGTTTGTGTTCACCAGGAGATTCTGCCCATTGTAGTCATTGGGGTAATCGGGCTGAAAGAAAAGCTATGCAGAGGGAAAGAGTGAACTCAGGAGGGTCTTGCACGAATAATTAAATGCTCAGGCCTGGAAGTGAGACTTTCACTCTTGCTCCCAAATCGTTGGCTAGAACCAGCCCCCAAACTTCATCTGCCCACCTTCCCATACTGAGTAAAACTCAGCCACATATCCAGCAGGCAGAGAACTGGAAACATGTGACCAGCTGCTCTAAGGACAGATGCATCACAGATGCTCACGAAGAAACGTTAACAGCATCAACATTTGTGAAATACTTTTTGAAGCTGTCCTTCCAGAATAAAAAGTTCTGTATTTTTGTAAGCCTGTGTGTTCCCAATAAGATGGTAAATCCCTTGAGAACAAGATGTGTTTCTTCCTCCTTCGTCGGCTCCCACATGCCCACCATAGCCCCATTGGAGGCTCAGTAATACCAGTTATAGCCGCGGTGATGGCAGCTTCTGTGTTCACTGTGTGCTGTGCAACTCCGATACAGCGCTTTATTAGCAGACAGGTGAGGCTACCGGTGGCCCAGACGGTAAAGCTTCTGCCTGCAATGCGGGAGACCCGGGTTCGGTCCCTGGGTCAGAAAGATCCCCTGGAGCAGGAGATGACAATCCACTCCAGTCCTCTTGCCTGGAAAATCCCATGGACGGAGGAGCCTGGTGGGCTACAGTCCATGGGATCGCAAAGAGTCAGACACGACTGAGTGGCTTCACTTTCCCTTTATGTGGATTAACACACTGAATACTCACCCAAAAAAAAAACCCCTTGGAGGCTAGGACTGCTATTATCCCCATTTTGCAGATAAAGACACTGAAGCACAAAGAGGTTAATTTAACATGCTCGAGATGACTACTAGGAAGAGGCAGAGCCAGGAATGAATCCTGAGCCTGCGCGATCCTGTGATGCTGCACAGACTCTGGAGGGCAGGGACAGCGGCAACAAAGGCCAAGCTTCCTGCCTCTGGGACCTCAGTCTGGCGCCTGCGGCAGGACATTGTCTATGGGGTCCCGTGGGAGCTGAATGACGGCACCCAAAGGCACATTTGTCTCTGCTGAGCCACCAGGGGAAGCAGAGGGTGTGCCAGCCAGGGGGACCGAGTCCTGGGGAGACCTGGCTGACACCAGCCCAAGAGGCGGGCAGAGGTAAGGAGCCAGGGAGAGGGGAATAGTTGAGGGTAGAGACTCGGAGAGCCAGAGCTGGGGGGAGGGAGCAGCAGGCCTGAGCACTGAGCCCGTGTGTTTCTGTTATCAGAACAGAAACAGGGGTGTGTGCAGGCAGATTAAGGGCACAGCAGGTTCACTAACTCCTGAGTCATCGTAGCCGCGAAAAACGCTGCCCATCACAGCCTCAAACCCGTGCTCCTTCAGTGGCCTGCCAAGCCTGAGCTCTGGGCCCCGGGCTCTGCGTGGACCTCGTTGCCTGTCCCCACCCCTTTACCCACCCACAGTGCTCCAGCCACTCTGACCCCTGAGAACGCCCATCTCAAGCCTTTGCAGCTGCAACCCCTGCCATCATGCCCTTCCCTATGACACCTGACTCTCTCCTTCCTTTCTCTAAGGTCTCTGCAGTTCGCCTCCTTCCAGGGGCCTTCTCTGACCACCTTTCTAGACTAGCAGCCCACTACATCCCTCTGTAATTTGATTTTTCTCCATAGCATTGATCATAACCTAGACTGCATAGGTACTTGTTTATTGCCTGTCTCTCCAACTGGACATAATATCACAGATGTATCCCCGTGTCTCCACACTGTACCGTCCAGGAGCCAGGAGGCGCAGGTGCCTGTTTACTTTTACATGTAAATTACATTCAAATGAACGGGAACTTGGGATCTCTCTGGTGGTCTGGTGGCTAAGACTCCATGCTGCCAATGCAAGGGGCATAGGTTCAATCCCTGGTCAGGAAACTAGATCCCACATGTTGCAACTCATGCCACACCTAAGACTCATCACAGTCGAATAAATAAATATTTTAAAAATGAAATGGAACTTAAAACTCAACTCTTCAGTCACATTAACCACATCTCCAGTGCTTGGGAGTCATGTGTGGCTGGTAGCTACCTGCCTGAGAGGGGTGCATCTAGAACATTTCCATCATTCTTTGTGCCAAGAGTCAGTTACCACGAGGCAGGCGGAAGCACTGACAGGGCACAGCAGCGGCTTCCTGCGGAGCTGGTCTAATCCCGAGGCCCTCCCCCTCCCAGCCTCCTGGGCACCGCTTGCTCTCCCTTCCCATCTGCCTCCCCTGACTTTCGGGGTCTGTCTCCTGCCCTCCTGGGTGCTTCCATACCCTGAGCTCACCCTCCCAACTGCATTTACTGGACTCTCTTTTTTTAAAAATTTATTCTTGACTGTACTGGGTCTTCGTTGCAGCACACAGGTTTTCTTTAGTTGCAGGGCTCGAGCTTCTCATTGCAGGGTTTCTTTTTGTTTGCTTGTTTGTTTAAACACTTTGTTTTGTATTGGGGTATAGCCGATTCCCAGACAATGTTGTGATATTTTCAGGTGAACAGCACAGGGACTCATGGAGAATGCATCCATTCTCCCCCAAACTCCCCTCTGCATCCAGGCTGCTACATAACACTGAGCAGAGTTCCATGTGCTATACAGCAGGACCTTGTCGATTATCCATTTAAAAATAGCAACGGTACATGTCCATCCCAAACTCCCTTCCCCTCGTCTTGCAACCATAAGTGGACTCTCTAAGTCTGTGAATCTCTTTCTGTTTTGTAAGTTCATTTGTATAATTTCTTTTTAGATTCCACACATAAGGGGTGTCATGCAACATTTCTCCTTCTCTGTCTGGCTTCCTTTGCTCAGTATGGCACCTCTAGGCCCTTCCGTGTTGCTGCAAATGTCCTTGCAGTCATTTCTCTTGTAGAGCACAGACTCTAGGCACACGGGATTCAGTAGTTGTGATGCACAGGCTTAGTTGCTTGAAGCGTGTGGGGTCTTAGTTCCCGGACCAGGCATTGAACCAGTCCGTGTCCCCCGCATTGGCAGGTGAACTCTCCACCAATGGACCACCGGGGAAGTCGCCCCATGCTGGATTCTAATTGCTTCTTCGCGTGCTTTTCCACAAGCCAGGAGCATCCCAGGGAATTGAAGTGTACCTTTATCTCTATTGCCAGAGAGGCAACAGAGACCTCAGTAAATGATGGTTCCCAGAGACATTTTCACCCTCGTCCCCTCTCCATTCCCCTGAACCCTAGAGATTCAGATGCCTGGACCCCCAACCCCTCCCCTGAGCCAGATGGCTGTGCCCTGTGGCTGCTGGGGAGCAGGCCAGAAAAAGGTGCCCCCTTTGACCGTCAGCTTCGTGTATGTTGGTCTCATTGTCACTTGACTTTCTTGTGCAGGCTCAACAGCACAACAAGTCAATGTGTGACATTTACAGCTGTGGAAAAGACTCTTTTTAGCGCACGTGCTCCCAGAAGCCCTGTGCTGCCCCATGGCACGTCCCCGTCACCTCCTGCCCGTAGAGGATGGGGCCCCCTGGAGAGTCCTGCTGCCTTCCCTCCCCTCCTCCCTGTCTGGGGGCCTGGCCCAGGGAGCAGAGCTCCAGATGGAGGCCGGGGAGGCGGGAGAGCAGGGCCCAGGGCCAGTGAAGGGAAGAGAGAGGGCCTGACTTGGATTATGTGCCTCCCCCACCCAACATGCACGCACACACCCTAACTCCATCCCCAGCCTACTCTATCCAGATGCTGAGCCATCTGGTCCGGACTCTCAGATTTGTGCAGGAAGTCACTTTGTGGCTGTTGCCCTGGCCTACAGCCTCCCCAGACACTTACCTAGAGCCCGGTGGGACAGAGGTGGGCGGCAAGGTGCCTGCAGGGACAGAGTCAGGAATTACATTTTCCCAGGGAGGGCACTGCCCACAAGCCTTTGGGATGCTCCCCATTGGAAAGCAGGCTCCAGCCCCAGACACAGGTGGAAAATTGGTGGGGGTTAGTGTGGGCTTCCCTGGTGGCTCAGAAGGTAAAGAATCTGCCTGCAATGCAGGAGATCCGGGTTCGATCCCTGGGTTGGGAAGATCCCCTGGAGAAGGAAATGGCAATCCATTCCAGTATTCTTGCCTGGGAAATCCCATGGACAAAGGGTTGCAAAGAGTTGGATATGACTGAGTGACTTTCACTTTCATTGTGGGCCAGGGGAGCACCACTGGGGGAGGATTGGGGGGGCTTCCCTCCCCGAGTCCCTGAGACACTGAGAGGTGGAGAGTGTGGAGCCCTGGGCGGGATTGTCCTAAGCTCCATAATAAAGCCCCTCCCCGTAATAAAGCCCCTCCACTACCTTTGAGGGCTGGGTCTCAGGGGACACAGCCTCCCTTGGGCCCGGCCTGCGGAAGTCTCTGCACCTTGCCCCTCTCCACCCAGGCTCCCAGAGAAGCTCTGGAGCAGCGGCTCTGAGGACAGGCTCTACCGGGCATTGCTTTCCTGTTAGCTGGAGTGAGAGGGTCCTCCTGGTCCCCAGGACCTCGTCCTTGGACACGAGAGTGCTCTTTCTCAGGGGAATCCTCGGGGGGTTTCTCCCTGACACGGGGTCATTCTCCCCACCCCACTCTGTATTCCAGGACAGAAGCAGGGCAGACTAACACTAGAAACCCAGGCTTCCTAAGTGCAGTCACATTCATTCTCCACCTCCTTGCTCAGCGTGCTGGACTTGACAGCCCCATGGAGAAGCCCCCACTCCACAGAGGAGGCGGCTTAGCCCAGACGGGCAAGGGGCTCATCCAAGATCATGCAGAAAGTTAGGACCAAGTCTCCTGCTGATCACGGGCTTCCCTGGTGGCTCAGATGGTAAAGAATCTGCCTGCCATGCAGGACAGCCAGATTCAATCCCCAGTATTCAATACTCCAGTATTCTTGCCTGGAGAACTCCATGAACAGAAGAGCCTGGCAGGCTACAGTCCATGGGGTCGCAAAGACTTGAACACGACTGAGTGACTAACACACACACACACACACACACACACACACACTCCTGCTGATCAAACTAGCCATGCGGGCTTTAGAAGTGCGTGTTGGAGCCTGAATGCGTGTCTTCTCTGGTGTTTGCCTGCGGGGTGTATCACTGCATCAGAAACCTCCTCTCTCTCCTCCTTCTGGGAGGGGACTGGACTGACTGAAGTGGGGGCCTCTGAGGAAGCTCCCAAGGACCCAAATATTTCTCTGGGAAAGTGGATATGGCCCATCTGCCGGCCACTCAGCACCCAAACTCCCCACCTCTTGGTGGACTCTCCCCGTGTGTGAGTCTTCCCATTTTGGAAACCAAAGGGGAACAGACAGGCCCTCTCCGGCCCAGGCAGCTGGGCTGTGGGCACACAAGCCATCTGGGCCAGAGGGTGTTTTTGCCCAGGATTTCATTTTCTACATTAACATGTAGTGAAATTGATTTAACCTTTTTGGTGGATAGTTCTATGAATTGTAACACAGGTATAGACTCCTATGACCACCACCACCACCCCCACAATCAGGAGAAGTGGGACCACTACAAACTGTTCACAATGTACCAGTGTCCAGATACGTGGGCATCCAGAGGCAGCAGCGACCCCCTCCCGAGGCGGGCTGCCCCAGGCGTGACTCTGGCTGCATCTTCTTCACCAGCCTTTCTTTCTTCTAACCAGGTTTCTGAGCCTGCCTCTCCAGCCTTCTCATCAATTGAAGAAGCTAGGATATGTCCTCCCAGCAAATCCCTTCCTTGCTTGAGTTGGACTGGTTTTTGTTTGTTTGCTTTTTACAGTTTGCAGTGTGATCCCTGATGAGTTCAGGTGGGTCTGGGGTCTGGGGTCTGGGGAGGGAAAGGCCGCAAAGAGCTCAGGGCCAGAGAGAAATGGGATCTTTGGGGATTTCCTGGGACGAGAGATCTTGCTCCTGGGCGGCCCCTGGGGACTGGTTTCCTGGACGGTCATTTCAGGAAGGCAGGCCTTGCTCTAGCATCACCCACCGTCCCCCTCCCCTCGCAGCCCCATTTCTCTCTGGCCTCGGTCTTAGTGTCCCCCCCATCTAGTCCTCAGCCAAGAGACAGAACCACCTGCCTTCCTCTCAGTGAAGAAGCGGAGCCCCTGCTGGGAAAATCTGGGGGAGGGGGATTATTTTCAGCTTGGGGCTCCCCTGCAGGCTGGAGCAGGGGCGGTGTGGGGGTGGGGGCGGCGGGGGCCGCTGCCCAGCTCCTCCTTCCCAGGGAGGTTGGTGGGGGAAGGTTTCCATGGAAACAGCAGCTCCAGCATCTCTAGAGATTTGGGGGAAAACTGGCTTTAAAAAATCACCATCTTCATTTCAGGAGGGGAGGGCAGCATAGCTCCATGGGGAGGAGAGGAGCTTGAGGGTGACAGGGTCCTGGAGGAAGAGCCAGGGACCCCCCCAAGGGCCCACTGCCACCCCTATCAGCGCCTGAAGCCCCTCCTGTGCCTGGCTGTCTCTGCATCTCCTTCGGCCCCGAAGAGAAACGGGCCTGCTTCCCTACCTCTTGCTCTGTACCCTCACACCGCCCCCCATCTCTTCCTGATGGGCAGAGCCCATCCCTTGTCCTCCAGACGCTCCTCAGTGCCCCCTCCCTTGAAGGCGCCAGCTCCCCCTTCTCCCACACGGTGAAGATGTGCCCCCCAGGTCTCAGCCTCAGTGCATTGCCCCCACCCCCATTCCAGCCTTGGGGAGGGAAGGAGAGAGGCGTGGGGACTCTTGCTGGGGAGTTAATCAAAGTGTCTGCAGCTTCTCCTGTTCCTGTCCCCTCCCTTAGGAGAACGGGAAGGAGGGCCGGGGACCAATCTGTGTGTGACCGATGCAGGGGCAACATCAAACATGCCAGCCCCGAGGCGTGCGCAGACATGAAATCCTTTGGAACTCTTGCTTTAAAAATGACTTTTCCAGCAGCGTTCCTCCCTGGCCAGGGGCCCCGTCTCTGCTAAAAATCTTCCTAAATTCCTGGTGCCTCGGGGGACCTTGCCAGCCTATTCCCAGAAAAGGAAATGACCCCTGACCTTTCCACATCCAGACTGCATCCCACAGAGATACTCATTCATGCATTAGCTCTTCGTTAATCATTATTGAAGGAATATCGATAATGCTAATGAGTATTTTGTGCCGGGCAGAGTTTTAGTGCCACAGACACAGAGCAGATATTGGTGGGTGTGTGTGGTGGGGGTAGGGGTCGGGGACAGGTAGGAAGCAGACAAAAACTCCAGCCCTCCTTGTGGAGCTTGTACTTGACAAAGAGACAGAGATAGAGAATAAACAAATAAATAAGTAAAACACATCATGAGTCAAATGTGATGAAATACTCTGGAAAAAAAAGCAGGAAGAGAAATGAGAGAATGTTTGTGTCTGGGTGGATGGTTGCTGGGTGGGTGCATATTTAAATCAGGTGTTCAGGGAGAGTCTTACTGTAGGGCAATGCTTGCTCAGGATCTGCAGAAGGGGCTGCTACTGCTGCTGCTAAGTCGCTTCAGTTGTGTCCGATTCTGTGCGACCCCGAAGACGGCAGCCCACCAGGCTCCCCCACCCCTGGGATTCTTCAGGCAAGAACACTGGAGTGGGTTCCCATTTCCTTCTCCAATGTATGAAAGTGAAAAGTGAAAGTGAAGTTGCTCAGTCATGACTGACTCTTCAAGACCCCATGGACTGCAGCCCACCAGGCTCCTCCATCCATGGGATTTTCCAGGCAAGAGTACTGGAGTGGGGTGCCATTGTCTTCTCCGCAGAAGGTGAGAATGAGCCAAACAAATTCTGAGGATAGAGTTCTGCAGCCAGAAAGAGCAGCACATGCAGTCGCCCTGGGGTGGAGATGTGCCTGGCATTTGCAAGGAGTAGCAAGGAGGACCCGTGTGGCTGGAGTGGAGTGAGCCAAGGGGAGAGGAGTCAGAGATGAGGTGTAGGTAATGGGGCAGCATGGGTAAGACAGAGGCTCCGGGCTTTGCAATCCATTGTAAGACTCCTCTGCTAGAAACCCCCTCCAGTGCCTCCATCAAGCAAACATATTTTGAGCATGCGATGGGGCTCCTAAGCCCACGTGGAAAGGACTCTAAGGATAATCTCAGCCTTCCCACCCTCAGGTCGCCCTAGATGAAGAAGCGTGGACCAGCACCTATGGTTAGAACGCTGCTTAATCCCTTGGCTCCCCCTCCGCATTTGGAACGGGACTCTGAAAGCCCAGTGTGGGAGCGCCTGTAGATCACGATCCGGAGAGGCCCAGGGGCCGTCCCAAGGGCACACAGCCAGGCCTCCTGCCCACTGGCGGGCCTCTCCCCTTTATCCTCCCTGCCCCCACTGGCCCCTGCAGTGCTGTGATGCTAGGCCCGCAGCAGCATCTGTATAATTACGGTGATGACTTCACAACATGTGGCTTTCCCTTCTCTTATCACCTCCTGGTGCGAAATAAACCGTTCAATAATTAATTGACAAAGATGAACTTGTTGTCCTCAGCTGGGCTGGGAGGGTGGAGGGGGGTGGGTGGCCACAGCCTCCACAGACAAATGATGTGAGAAGTAATTGCCCTAGGAGAGGAGGCGAGAGGTATCAAGATCAGATTTGCAAGGTCCCCTCCAAGAGCCCGTGGGCACCAGGCGACAGCAACCGCTGGGATTTACGTTGCTAATTCATCACTAATTAATGTTCCAAATTGGGCTGACAGGAGGAGAAATAAATGCGGAGGCATCCACAGAGATAGGGAGACAGAGGGTGGGAGCAGAGAGAGACAAAGCGGGGAAGAGACACACAATCAAACGCTCGAGAGGCAGAGAGAGATGTTGGAGTGCAAGCATGGGAGCAGAGGTGCCGAGACCACATTCCAGATCTGCGTTCCCAGTGGTGGGGGCGGGGGGCACAGATAAGTCCCTTCCCTTCTCTGAGCCTCAGCTTTATAGTCTGTTAAAATGGTGCTGGGCAATGATCTCTGAAGTTCCTTCTAGATCTGATGTCAGTCCTAATTCCAAGCTAGATCTAGAATGATCGTGTGTGGGTGTGGGTGTGTGTGGCACAGAGAGGTCACCTCCCTCTCTGGACCTAGTCTATTAAAGGGGGCTGGGAGGGGCTTCCCTGGTGGTCCAGTGGCTAAGACTCTGCTCTCCCAATGCAAGGGGGGCCAGGTTTGACCCCTGATCAGATCATGGAACCAGATCCCACTTGCCACAACTAAAGATCCCACGTGCGCCAATTAAGACCCGGCACAGCCAAACAAATAAGCACATTTTTAAAATGGGGCTGAGAAATGATCTCTGAAGTTCCTTCTAGATCTGATGTCAGTCCTAATTTCAAAACTGGTCTAGAATGATTCTGTGTGTGAGTGTGTCTGTGTCTATGGACATCTTTGCTACCACATGGCTCAGCTGGTAAAGAATCCGCTTGCAGTGCAGGAGACCTGGGTTCAATCCCTGAGTTGGGAAGATCCCCTGGGGAAGGGAAAGGCTCCCCACTCCAGTGTTCTGGCCTAGAGAATTCCATGGACTAGAAAGTCCATGGGGTCGCAAAGAGTCAAACACGAAGTGCAACTTTCACTTTTTTCTTCGCTTTGCTACCACCCTGGTAGGGGCCACCGTCGTCTCTGGCCTGGGTTATTGCCTCCGCATTTACCTCATCCCCTCTCGGATCTTTTCAGACAAGCCAGTGAGTGAGTCTGAGTGAACTCCGGGAGTTGGTGATGGACAGGGAGGCCTGGCATGCTGCGATTCATGGGGTCGCAAAGAGTCGGACACGACTGAGCGACTGAACTGAAGCCAGTTCAAGCCTGTGTCTGTGTAAATCCTTTCATCTCCCCAAGCCCAAAAGCCAGAGCTGAGGGGGAGGTCCAGAAACCCTCCACCATGTGGCCACTGTGGCCCACCCACTGCAGCCACACCAACCTCCATACCATTTCTGGAGCATGCCAGACTCACCCACCTCAGGACTTTTGCACTTGCTGTTCTCTTGGCTTGAAAAGTTCTTCCTCCACGTGTCTGCCTGGTCAGCGCCTTCTCTTTGTTCTGATCTCTGTTTTTCTCAGGTCTTCCCAGATGGTGCAATGGTGAAGAGTCTGCCTGCCAATGCAGGAGATGCTGGTTCGATCCCTGGGTCAGGAAGATCCCCTGGAGGAGGGCATGGCAACCCACTCCGGTATTCTTGCCTGGAGCATCTCATGGACAGAGGAGCCTGGTTATCTCCTCAGAGAGGCCCTCCTGGACCACCCTGCTTAAATGACCACCTCTCTCCCCCTGTTACCATAGAGCATGTTCCCACCTGACATTTCTCTGTCTGGAGTCCGTCGGTCCATTCTGGAATGTCAGCTTTGAGAGCAGAGATGTTGTCTCTTGTGTTCATGGCTGTATCCCCAGCACCGAGATCAGGGCTGGACACCGGGTGGGTGCTCAGTGAACATTCTGGAAAGAATTCCAGGATTCTGCTTCAGAGAAGGGTGGGCAAGACAAGAGAGTGAGGGGTCGGAGAAGGATAAGAGAGGACAGGGAGGGGCCGTGGGGGAGTTCTGTCCTTTGTTCCTTGGAGGGGGTCAGCAGGAGTGAGCAGGGACTGACGACAGAACTCAAGGGTGACTGGGGCCGGGCTGACACCTCCTGAGCCCAGGCGTGTCCCCAGCCCCTCCCCAGCCAGCCGCCGCTCCTGCTGTGGGCACAGAAACGCTCTTCCTAGGCCGGCTCCTTCCGAAGCCACCGCCAACACAGCACGGGTGTCCCTGACGCCTCCCCCTAGTTTAGGAGAGGATGAGAAGCCATCCAATTGCTACACAATAGGGGCCAGTTAAGTAAAATGGAGTCTGTCAATAGAGTGGAAAATTAGGCAGGCATTTAGCAGGCTGAGATGAGAATTCTGTCGATACCTGGAGCAGTATATGAAATGTTGTTATGAGACCCAAGGAGGCCTCCACGTTGGAGGCACGTGTAGGTCACTCTTCCCACCGCATTTATGGAGCGCCTGCTGTGTGCCCGGCACCCTGCTGGGGGCCTGCAGCTGGGCAGGTAGACAGATGTGCACCCGGGCTTGGACACGTGACTGTCTCTAGGAGACGGAGAGCCCTACATCAAATCCTGGCCCAGCCTCTCACCGACAGGGAGCCTGGGCAAGCCCCCCTGAGGCTCTGGACGGCGTCTTTTCTTTCCCTCATGGGGCTGTGGGAGGCCTCGGCACTGAGTCCAGAGCCTGGAGTAGTGCAGCGGGTCTTCCTTCAATTTCACTACTACTAAGTGCTGCTACATAAGGCATATAAGCTGGTGATTAAAAATACAGGCTTGAGCTTCCCAGGTGGCGTGGTAGTAAAGAACCTGCCTGCCAATGCAGGAGACGCGGGTTTGCTCCCTGTGTTGGGAAGATCCCCTGGAGTAAGAAATGGCAACCCACTCCAGTATTCTTGCCTGGAGAATTCCACAGACAGTGGAGCCTGGAGGGCTACAGTCCACAGGGTTGTAAAGAGGCGGACACGACTGAGCGACTGAGCGCACATACACACAAACACACGCACACAGGCTCAGGAGCCTGAGTCTGTTTCTTGGCTCTCCCCCTCAACCAGCTTTAAGTTTCCCAAAGTGTGAATGAAGGTGCCAGCAGCCCCTTGCAGCATCCCAGGAACACACTCACTCATCCTTGCCAGGAGTTTAGGCTCAGTCTGCACAGCTGAGAGCTCAGTGGGGGCATTAGTGTCTTAGGGCTGCAGTTACAAAGCGCCACAGGCTGGGTGGCTTCAACACCACATCTCCATTCTCTCCCAGCCCAGAGGCTGTGAGATCAAAGTGTCGGCAGGTTGGTGACTTCTGAGGACTGTGAGAGTCTGCTCCAGGCCTCTCTCCCAGCTTCAGGTGGTTTGCTGGCAACCCTTGGCTTTCCTTACAGACGGTACGTTCACATCATCTCTGTGTGTGGCTCTTTCTCTGCATGTGGCATTTTTTATAAGAACACCAGTCACATTGGATTGGGGGCCCCTCTTATTCCAGGATGACCTCATCTTAACTGTATCTGCGATGAGCCTATTTCAAAAAAAAAAAGGTCGCATTTTGAGGTCCTGGTGGTTAGGACTTCAGTATGCAAATTTGAAGGGACACAATTCAACCCATCACACTGAGTGTGAGCGCTGGTTACTGGGGTCTGTGGCAGGGGGGGGATGGGGGAGGGCTTCTTAAGGGAGGTGATGCCTGGTTGAAGAGTGGAGGACGGAGGGGACACATCTGCCTGGTGGAAGAGGAAGGGAGATGGGAAGCCGATCCAGGCAGAGGGCTCAGATCAAAATAGAGGATCAGCTCATGCTATCCTATCCTTGGTGGCCCAGTGGCTAAGACTCTGCCCTCCCAATGCAGCCCAGGTTCGATCCCTGGTCAGGGAACTTAGATCCAACTCAGCCACTACTAAGAGCTGTGGCAGCCAAATAAATAAAATAGAATCTTTAAAAAAAAATAACAAAACAAAACAAAATATAGCTGTCAAGCTCCAGAGGCAAGCTGGGCTGTTGTAGAGAGTTAGAAAGGTGATGTTAGGGCACGAGCTCATTTTTATACAGTCAGAAGATCGGGTAGACACCGGAGACATTTGGAGAAGGTTGCACAAGGCCCTCGTGTGAGTCTCAACCACTTTCACTCTGGCGTCTGACAGCTCCAATGGCCTTTGGAGTTTAAAAGGTAGGGGAAGGTCAGGCGAGAAGAGGGAGGGCTGGGCCAGACTGGGGCGCTCTGGGGGACATCAGAAAAGGCCTGGGCCCTCCCTGGGAGGTCTGCTAACTCTGCCTTCCCCACGCCCTCTTGTGTGCATGTTTCACCCTTCAGCAACACCCTTTCCTGCAGGCCCCAGATAAAGCGAACATTTCAGCATCCCCAAGGCCAGGGTAAACCAGTATGACCCTGCCTTTGCTGTGTCAGCTGCCTCATTAAGGGCAAGCAGTCCTCTCCTCCACAGCCCCCCTTCTCCCAGCAGCAAAGCCTTGGATGATCTGTCCCACCTGCTGCACAGAGATGCTGGAAAACCCTATGTGACCATCTGCACAAGAGCGCCTTGTACCCTGGGTCAGGTGGAAGGGCTCCATATAGGACGGTTACCGACTCCAGGCCCATCCATATGCTTTTGTTCTGTCCTTGGAAATTATGTTGAGCTCTACCCAGACTATGGGCTTCCCTTGTGGCTCAGCTGGTAAAGAATCTGCCTGCAATGCGGGAGGCCTGGGTTCGATCCCTGGGTTGGGAAGATCCCTGGAGAAGGGTAAAACTGGCTACCCACTCCAGTATTCTGGCCTAGAGAATTTCATGGGCTTTATAGTCCATGGGGTCGCAAAGAGTTGGACGCGACTGAGCGACTTTCACTTCACTTCACAGAACAGTATAAAGAGGATGCTAGGGAAGAGGATGCTAGTACATGGTCCAGCGGTTAGGACTCTCTGTGCTCTCATAGCCAAGGGCCTGGGTTCAATCCCTGGTCAGGGAACTAAGATCCCATAAGCTGAGTAGTGCAGCCAAAAACAGAAAAAGTGAGTATGCTAGCATTTGCATAAAAATGAGGGCATAGGAACATCATGTAAACATCTTATTGTGTAAGGATTAAATATCTCTGGGAGCGGTGGGTGTTTCCAGCTTGGGAAACCTAGTGGCTGTGGGCGGCAGAGACTGAGATTTCACTGTATCCCATTTTGTATCTTCTGAATATTGAAACATTCACTTGTATTACCTATTTAAATCAATTAAATTATATCACCTAATTAAATATGTTCCATTAAATACTATAAATGAAAGTCACTGAAGAGGTTCAGAAGAAGAGGGGATGGAGCCTCCCAGAACCTGGGCACCAGGGTGAGTGGTATCTTAGATGCCAGTGGAGGACTGACCAGGGACCTTCCCCTTCCAGTGAGCAGGGAGGTCAGCGGACCCTGTGAGATGAGGCAGTGAGCATCTCTCTCTGAATCTGTGAACCAAGGCCAGCTCCTGATGGGCTGTGCGACCCTGGGGCAAGGTCATCTAGGCTCTCTAAGCCTTGATGGCCTCACCTCAGAAGTGGGAACACCATGGAATGCTAAGCTGTAATGAAAAACCAACATGCCCAACGTACAGACTAGAGAAAGATCTTGAGAGTCCGTTGGACTGCAAGGAGATCAAGCCAGTCAATCCTAAAAGAAATCAACCCTGAATAGTCACTGGAAGGACTGTTGCTGAAGCTGAAGTTCTAATACTTTGGCCACCTGATGCAAAGAGCTGACTCATTGGAAAAGATCTTGAGGCTGGGAAAGATTGAAGGCAAAAGGAGAAGGGGTGTCAGAGGATGAGATGGTTAGATAGCATTGTCAACTCAGTGGACGTGAATTCCAACAAACTCCGGGAGAGAGTGGAGGAGAGAGGAGCCTAGTGTGCTATAGTCCATGGGGTCGTGAAGAGCCAGACACGACTGAATAAAGATGTATAGACAGAAACAGGGATAAACATTAAACATCCAGTGTTGAGAGGGAAAAAAGAGACAGAATTGAGGTCCACAGCAAAATATCATTTATGGAAATTAGAACCACATTCTCAGGCAACCAACACTACATATTTAACAAGAATAGGCATGTATAATCAAGGACACCAGGATGTGTGCTGGCGTCAGGGAGAAGACAAGAGAGGGGCGTCAGGGATTAAAGAGAGGAAAGACAATGAAGACAGGGGCCTTGTGCAGACCAACAGAAGCACACCATGGGCTGAGGGGTGGTTTCTTGTGCTTTGGCCCAGGACATCCCCTCCCCAGGTGATGACTACTTTACCGGGATATTGCAAGGGCCTCCTGAGAGAATGTATGTG
The DNA here is from genome assembly GCA_006410935.1 of Redunca redunca. Taxonomy (NCBI): domain Eukaryota; kingdom Metazoa; phylum Chordata; class Mammalia; order Artiodactyla; family Bovidae; genus Redunca; species Redunca redunca. Next base: position 387,218 of record SJYQ01040067.1, read on the forward strand.
AGCACAGAGCAGGTACTTAAGTAAATCTTTCAAAAAATAGGACTCTTTCCATGGGTGTTTTGCTATCTTGCTCTTCATGTTTTTTTAAAGACTTAGGTGTGAGCACTGGCCCCAGGAAAACAAAAATGACCACAGGCGGTAAGTCATAGGGCCAGATGTTTCTCCCAGGCACCCCCAGCTCCAAAGCCAGGACTCTTTCCTGCCATAACTGCCAACTCCCTCCATCTTTTGCAAATGGAAAACCTGAGACTCAGTGATTATTATGGGCTCACAGATGATGGGGGTGTGGGCCTTAAGGGGCCTGGATCTGGCAGGAGAGATTGGACATGCTCGTTTGCAAGCAATTGACATTATAAGGTGGCATGACACGAGGTCTGTCTGCTCTCTGGCTGCTTTTAGAATTTTTTCTTTCTGTTTGATATTCTTTTGATGAGTTTCTCTTAATAGCCAAGGGCCATCTTCAGGAGGACAGTTATCCGAAAAAGTTCAGGCAGCCTGGCCTGGTGATTTAGATGAGGCTTTAAAATTTTATCTTCCTTTTCACTGTACTTCCTGTGTCTGTGAATCCACATTTTTTAATCAAAATGGGAAAATTACTAGCCATCATCACTTTAAACATTTCAATCTCTTCTCCATCTCTCTTCTTCTGAGACTCCAACTAGTCTTTCACACCTTCCAACCCCTCTCCCATATTTCATTTCCTTGACTGGCTGCAGTGCAATCAAAATGCTGTCTTCAGCTCTAGTCCCCGCTTCATGAATTTTTTCTTCAGCTATATCTAATCTCCTATTTGACTCATCTAGTGAGTTTGTTTTATTATGAGGTGAATCCAGTCCTTTAAAAAAATCTGCCTCGGAGTTCCTTGGCAGTCCAGTGGTTAAGGCTCTGAGGTTCCAATGCAGGGAGCACGGGTTCAATCCCTGGTTGGGTAATAAGATTTCACATGCCACGTGGTGCAGCCAAAAGATTAAAAAAAAAGAAATCTGCCTTGCCATTTTTCAGAATTGTTGCATGATTGTCTTTGCAATTCTATTTATAATTTTAAAATACTTTATGCATAATTATTTTGTAACTCGTGTCTGATTACCCTTGTATCTGAACTTCGTGGGAATTCATATCTGTTGCTTATTGTTTCTGCTGGCTCTCGGTATGGTGGCTCATTTTCATAAGTGTTTGGTGAACTTTGTTCATGAGACTTTTTTTCTTAATCCTAATCTGTAGGAATCCTGGGGGTACTGAGCTGGTGTACTTTCCTTGACAGGGGATTTGCAGTAGCTTTTTCTGGTAGCCAGGGGACACAGGCTTGAAGTACTGAGTCTCTACTTTTTTTTTTTTCTTGCAGGTCAACTCTCTACTTAAAGCAAGAGTGCCTGGTCAGTTTCCTTGCCTTCCCTTTAGTTATCCCTACTGTGGGGCTAATACCAGCATGTTCCCTTGGGGCAGTCTTGAAGATTTTCTCGACTTCTCCCAAGCCCCACATCATTGTATATGGTTTGTTAAGTATTTGAGTGTTTTGAGACTTCTCTGGTGGTCCAGTGGCTAAGCCTCCACACTCCCAGTGCAGGGGGCCCGGGGTTCAGTCCCTGGTCAAGGAACTAGATCCCACATGCCACAACTAAGAGTTCGAATGCCACAAATATAGATCCTATGTGCTGCAGCTAAGACCTGGCACAGTCAAATAAATTTTTTTTAAAAAAGAGGATTTAAGTGTTTTATAGTCAGAAAGCCCTTCAGTATGTCTAGTCCATCATGTTCCTGCAAGTGCTGTATCAAGTGAGAGGTCTGGGACAAGGGCTACAGGGGTTCAAGCAGGACAGGTGGCTCAAAAGCTGGGGCAGTGGTGCATGACGGGTAAGGGCAGGGGTGATTAAGTGAGCAAAGTCCCAGACATCCCCTCCCTCATAGTGTCTGGTCCAATAGACCCAGAGCGGGGCCCATGAATCAGCATCTAAATCCCACTGCCTTCTATACATTTCATGTGATTCTGAGGCCAATGGTGTGAGCCCACTTCGAGAAACTCTGGGCTACAAGCAGTCAAAGAAGGCTTAGCAGAGGAAGCTGGATTTGACCAGACTCTTTAAGGGGCTCAGCTGAAGAAGACAGAAACGAAGACAAAGAATAGATGGTCTAGATTTCCAGAAGGTAGAGTCCTGTAGTGAGGCAGGGTTGCGGGGAGGGCCCAGATGGTGGAGGTCCCAAAATCTCAGAGCTAGGATTTGGGACTTTATCCTGTGCAGACTTGGGAGTCTCTAAAAACTCTTAGGGGAGGTGATGCAGTGACAAGAGCAAAGAGGGATTTTAAGAAACTCAATCAAGCAGCAGGGAGCTGGATGAATTGTATTTCGACAGTTACCTACTTACTATGGAGAATAATTAACTAAATCACGCTGTTATTTTAATAGAGTTGTGTTTTTTTTAGAAAAAGGAACCGTGACCAGCTAATGCTTAGTGTTCTGGGCTGTCAGCTCCCGGGGCCTAGGGGACGGGGCTGAATAGAGCGATGTGGCTTCCACAGGCCCCAACCTCCTCCTGGCCAGGCTGCGTAAATCTTTGGGGACAGGGCCCAGGGGGTCCTAACTGGCTTCCTTCTGAAGATGAGCCTTGGCTCTTAGGAGGATCCCATACATTAAGGCCCACGTTCCTGCCTTAGACTCTGCAACCTCAGAGGGCAGGCAGGTGGTGCATCACCCTTGACAGGGGATTCAAGATGCTGCCACCCCAGTAAGGTACATGATAACAATTAACTGTCGTAATAGGCCATAATGCTTATGCGATGATTTACAACCTACCAGCTGCTTTCACTGAAACCACTGCATTTAACCCTACAATAATCCCTAGTGCCAGGCTCTCTTCCCTCTGTGATGGATGTGGCTCAGAGAAGTTTGCCTATTTGCCTGGGGTCACACAGCAAACCAGCAGAGCTAGGACTTGAACCCAGGCTTCCTGGTGGTAGCCCAGAGTTCTGGCCATCGCACTGTTAGTGGTGGAGGAAATGATGAGTTAGGGGGCTACTGATGAGGGCAGCAGTCTTCGGGGGAGTGGTAGGGAGTTCTGCTTTTCCTGGGCACCTAGCCAGGGGTTCTTGCTAGACCCTCTTCATTTCCAAGGATAGCGCTTCCTCAGATTAAAGAAGTTCTGCAAAGCAACCCGGCCCTCCCCCTTCCTCCCTGTGGAATGGCAACTGAGCCTCAAGGGTAAGCATCCAATCAGGGGAGACAGCCTGAAGCTTGAGCACATCCCCTCTGCACCAAGCCCCACCATCCTGCTGCTGCTAAGTCGCTTCAGTTGTGTCTGACTCTTTGCGACTCCATGGACTGTGGCCCACCAGGCTCTTCTGTCCATGGGATTCTCCAGGCAAGAATACTGGAGTGGGTTGCCATTTCCTCCTCCAGGGGATCTTCCTGACCTAGGGATCGAACCCACATCTCTTATGTCTCCTGCACTGGCAGGCAGGATCTTTACCACTAGCGCCACCTGGGAAGCCCCTAGCCCACCGTCTTGGCGCCTTCGTCTCTTATGAGCGGGAACTCCTTCTTGCCGTGTGCCTCCAGCTCTCCTGCTGCTTCAGCACATTCCCAGCAGAAGCAGAAACCAGTGGCTTCTCACACGTTCCAGTAATCTCCTAGACCTTAGGTCTAGAACCAGAGATCTTTCCCGTCCCAGGGTCTCCAGTTTCTCCCTCGTGCAGACTGATGACCAGCCAGCCTGGGAGCTCCTCTCCCTCAGCCTGAGGGCTCCCTGAGGACAGGTGCTGCACCTCCTCCCTCAGACCGGGAGTTGCCTACGGGGCAGGCACTGGGCCTCCGCCCTCGGAGGCACTCAGACTGATGGCTCTTCAACATTCTCTCCTTAGTCCAACTCCATGGCTGGGTAGACCCTGCGTGCACTTGGAGCGGAAAACTCTCTCAGCCCTGGGGTCAGGATTTTCTGCCTATGTAAGCGTTTAGACTGTGCTGGGGGCATTTAGAGGGGGCTTCCCAGGTGGCTCTTTTGGTAAAAAAAAAACCTGCCTGCCAATGCAGGAGACATAGAAACCCAGGTTTGATTCCTGGGTCGAGAAGATCTTCTGGAGAAGGAAATGGCAACCCACTTCAGTATTCTTGCCTGGAGAACCCTGTGGACAGAGGGGCCTGGCAGCTACCGTCCATGGGGTCAAAAGAGTCGGACACGACTGAAGCGAATTAGTATGCACGCACGGGGCGGCTAGGTCAAGAGTGAATGATGGGAGATGACCCCTCATCAAGAAGGGGGCTACTAAGTGACGTGACTATATGAGCGTGTGTACGTGTGCACAGCAGTGGGCTGACCCTGGGAGAGGACAGGGCTTGCAGGGGCTGAGAGGGCACCTCTAAGGCTCTTTCACCTCCTCTCTGCCTCAGACCAGGTGCCCCAGGCACGGTGTTCTGTGTGCAGAAAGATTGCCTCTCCCGTTCTGGAGGTAGAAAGGGCTTCTCAGCCCCAACAGATCTCCCTGTTGGCCTGCCCCACCCCTACCAGCAAGTGCCTGTATTCCCAGCTTGGCCATAGTGGTATTGCAGGCAGGGGGACCCCTTCCAGGACCTGAGAGTGGGCTCTTGTCTAACCCCCAGAAATGAATTGTCTGAGGAGACAAGCAAGAGACTTTATTGGGAAGGGGGTGCCTGAGTGGAGAGCAGGAGGGCAAGGGACCCCAGGAGAACTGCTCTGTTAGTGGTCTAGGGTTTTACAGTGATGGGATTAGTTTCTGGGTCTTCCCTAGCCAATCACTCTAACTCAGGGTCCTTCCTGATGGCACACACAAGTTGCTCAGGGAAAATGGATGCCAGCAAGGATTCTGGGAGGGGGAAGGACACGTGGCCTCTCCTTTTGACCTTTCCCAGATTCTTCCAGTTGGTGGTGGCTTGTTAGTTCTGCATTCCTTACTAGGATCTCCTGTCGTAAAATAACTCACACGGATGATTACGACAGTGCCTGCTCAGGGCGACAGTTGTAGTCAGCGTGTTGCCCCTAAAAGTGGGAGCTCCCAGCCTTCTCCCTTGGCGGGGGTGGCTGAAAAGGAGTGTTGTACCTGTCCTGGGCTATGCAGAGCTGGGGGTAAAGTGGGGTGCATGTTCTAATTCTGTGTGTGGCCTTGAGACCATACATTTGCCTCCCTGGGTTCCTGAACTTGAAGCAGTGGCTTAAAGCCTTGCTCCTCAAAGCGAGGCTCACTGAGGGCAGCATCGTGTAGGGCTGGTTAGAAACACAGAACCACGGGCCTCACCCCAGGCTAACTGGGTCAGCACCTGCATTTTATAGGGTTCCAAGTGATTCCTGTGCACATTCAAACAGGAAAAGCCCTGGATTCTCTAGTCTTGGGGGAAAAAAAAAGTGAAAGTGTTAGTCACTAAAACACCATGGACTGTAGCCTTCCAGGCTCCTCTCTCCATGGAATTCTCCGGACAAGAATACCAGAGTGGGTTGCTGTGCCCTCTTCCAGGAGATCTTCCCAACCCAGGGATCGAACCTGGGTCTCCTGCATTGCAAGCAAATTCTTTATTGTCTGAGCCACCAGGGAAGCCCCCCTCTAATCTCAAGGTCCCTCCCAGCTCTGCTGATAGCAGTCCCTGGGAGCTGGCCTTAGAGATTATAATGAAGAAAGCACCCAGACTTCTCAGTCTGGCTTCAGAGAACTCTTATTTGGGGTAGGGAAAGGCCCTAAACTGAGAAGGAATAGCAGTCTGAACCCAGGCATGGGGCATGATTCTGGAGTGGCAGAGAGATCCCTCCAACTCCCAAGATTCTAGAGACAGGTGTTCTGCCCAGGGTGGCTGTGTTTTGGGGACCCTGCAGCCCCTCCCAGATACTCACACTCTGCCTTTCACAAGGGCAGGTTCTCCACCAGTCACTCCCAGCCCAGCTCCCGCTTTAGCAGCTCAGTGCAGACCGAGAGCCCTTTTGCCTGGCTGCCAGAAGACCCAGAATAGCTAGAGGCGCTGCCCACCCCCCAGGCCAGCTCAGAGTGCCCCTGCCTTCCTGTGACAGCAGGGTGTGTTTGCAAGGAGAGAGTCACTGTCTTTGAGGAGCGAAGACCCCTCAGCAGGTCTACGGGCATCCTTGCCCACAGCTGCAGTCTCTCTCTGTACCACCAGCCTGGCTCTGCACCACTCAGCCCTCAGCTCTCTCCGGGAGACCAGGCTCCAGAGGAAGTCTGTGGGCTCTCAGCTTTGTTTCTGCTGCCTTGGAGGAATACCGCTCTCTGTCTCCCCCCCAGGCCACCTTTGTCCCCCTGTGTTATGCTTACCTGTCCTTCCCAGGGACCCGTGGGGCCCGTGCTAAGTGCAGTGAGAGAGGAGCTCCAGCAGGAGCGGACAGCAGGCTGCAGTCCAGGAGCAGAGGACTGGGAAGGCAGGTTCCCTCCTGGAACCCCATGAGATCCTCCATTCCGCTCACCAGCCCCTGTAGTGAGCACACCCTGAGTCCCTGTGCATGCATCTGACCCGGTACTGGGCCCCTTGAGCTGCAGGGACTTCCCCGGTGGTCTAACGTCTATGACTTTGCGCTCTCAGACTTTGCGCATCAGACTCCACACTCCCAATGCAGGGGGCTCAGCCTGACCCCTGGTCGGGGAATTAGATCCCACATGCTGCAATGAAGAGGGAAGATCCTGCGTCCCGCAACTATGACCTGGGACAGTCAAATAAATAATTAAAAATAACTGAATACAAAAAAAGAATGAAAAAGAAGGGGCTGCAGCCAACCGGGAGACAGGACAGACTGAATAAGAAAGCTGGACATCAATAACAACTTAAATATGCATCTATAGTGTGATGCGTATATGAAGTGTGATATACCCATGTTACAGTTATCTGTTGCTGGGTAATTAATCACCCCAAAAGTTAGTGGCTTAAGACAGCAATGATCAGTTATTTTCCCACATATCTGCTATCTGGGCCGGGCTTAGCCAGGCAGACGTGTGTTCTATGTGGCACCAGCTGGGACAACTCAGTTAAGGCTGGATGAGTCACTTCAAAGTGACTTCTTCACCTGGCTGGCAAGTCGGTCCTGACTGCCAAGCAAGAGTTCAGCTGGGACTGTAGCCCTGGGGCCTCTGCTTCTCTCAGGAACCTCTTCATGGACTTCCTGAGAGCACTGTGGCTGGTTCTGAAAGCCAGAATTCCAAGAGCACAAGGTGGAAATGTTTTTGACTAACCTCAGAGTGTTGAGTTCTCAAGGCAGTCACAAAAGTTGGCCCAGGTTCCAGGGGACAGAACTCAGACTCCATTTATCAAAGTGAGCTTCTGAGATGAGAGAGAGTGTTCCAGCCATCTTTGGTAAATACAATCTGCCACAACATATAATGTGGAATGCCATGTAATCGTTTAGAGATTTTAATGTATATTATCAAATAAAAAAAGATATAAAAACATATGAAAAAGAGGAAAGCATGTGCATATTTATGAGAAAAATACTGGAAAGATAGATACTAAAATATAGTTCCCCCTCTGTGCTTTCTACTTTGTGTTTGCTCTAATGATTTATCAATTTTTTTTCTGCAATTGGGCATGCATTATTTTCCTAATTAAAAAGAAACACAAACCATTTCTATGTTGAAAAAAATGGCAATACAAAAGTCACAATTAGGAAGTAAATGATAAGAGACAAATAAAGAGTCTTACACAGGAGAGAGTGGGATTCTCTCACGTCCAAGTTCCTGAGGCCCTTGATATTCTGATGTGCACTGGGAATCCATGGGAGAGGGTTAGGGGATAAAGCATTTCTTGGTATTATTTAACCGAGAGAGAGAGAGAAAGTGTGTGTGTGCACACATGAGATATTTGTAGGTGTTTTTTTGTGTATCACTACATGCTTGTATGTTTTGCTGTGTACATGGGGGTATGTATTGTACACGGGCTTCGATACGTATCTGTGTGCATGGTATGTGCGCTTGTTGTATGTGCATGGTGTGTATGCTTGCTTATCTGGGTAAGTGTATGCTGTGAGTGTACACGTGTTGGCATCCCAGGGAACCCATGATGCTCACATACTCTTTGGGCGAAGCTGGTCCAGACAGAAGCTGAGCTCTGTGGAGGAAGGGGGCATTTTCCCTCACCTCCATGCTGCGCCCCCCTGATTCTGCCTCTCCTTTTTCTCTCCCACTTGGTGCCCTTTCTTCATTCTGTCTATCTCACTGGCAGCTCTCAGCCCCTCATCATGGCAGAGTCTGGGCACGCGGCTCTCCCTTCCGCACCTGCCCCTAACGCCTGCTCTTGAGCTCTTGACAAAAGCTACAGGGTCAGGATGGGGAAAGTGAGTGAGGAAGAAGCTACGCAGGCAGGGCAGGAGTTGAGAGAGTGTCAGAGGTTCTCAGGAAGTGTGATAAATAGCATCTAAATCCTCTTGAAAGAGACATTTTAGGCCTCTTTAACTACTTCAAGTGCGTGGTTCAGATACAGAGATGAAGCTCAATGACTTCCAGTCATTGTCGTTTATTGTTACAGTGTGACTCTTTGTCCCAGACCCTCACAAACACACACACTCGTCACACACTGGGATTGTGACCACTTCATTACAAACTCTGGGAGAAGCCTTAACACCAAGGGATTAGACCAAGCTTCCCCCCACCCCCCGCCCGCTAGAGAAATACACACAGAGAGATATATACAAGGAGGTTCCCAACAACAGTGGGAAAAGCAAAAAAAAAAAAAAAGGCAGGGGGGACAAATTAAATGTCCATGAACAGAAGAATGGATAAACTGTGGCATAATCCTGCAGTAGAATACTATAATAATAAAAGGTGAGTGAATAAGATCTACACACAGAACATGGATGGATATCATAGCACAATATTAAGAGAAGAATATGTAACAGAAGAATTGCACCCAATGTGATACCATTTATATATGAAAACATTAAATATACCATGCATAGTTTGGACATGTATACGTTTAAGTAAAAGTACTGATATTTTTAGAATGTCGATGTTCACCCTTGCCATACCGAGTTATGGATGTGACTGGTGATAGAAGCAAGATCCGATGCTGTAAAGAGCAATACTGCATAGGAACCTGGTATGTCAGGTCCATGAATCAAGGCAAATTGGAAGTGGTCAAACAAGAGATGGCAAGGGTGAACGTCGACATTCTAGGAATCAGCGAACTAAAATGGACTCAAATGGGTGAATTTAACTCAGATGACCATTATATCTACTACTGCGGGCAGGAATCCCTCAGAAGAAATGGAATAGCCATCATGGTCAACAGAAGAGTCCAA